>JARHVA010002551.1:462500-712500 GCA_037957365.1 Torreya grandis | reverse complement strand
ATATAACACTTATAAAACACTTATACACTAAAGATAACACTAACAAATAACTGTAACAATTACTCTTTTGCACACTTGGTGAACAATCAAGGATAACATGCTAGGAAAGATCATCTTCTACTAGACAAGACTAATAGGATTGAAATAAAACTCAATTGTATAGTATTTAAGTAGGAAAATTAAATTGTTTATTTATTCAAGATTCATTAAAATATAAAATTGTCTAGGGTTTCACCATTAACCAATGGAGGCTTCTCAAAATAGCTAAAAGAGTCACTACTTACAACATTTAGGAGAGGGGTGAGACAAAGGAATTCTAAAGGTCACTTGGACACTTTTAAAGGTAATAAAATATGTTAAATATGCATGATAAGGATATGTGAAATGAACCATGCAATGTTATGAAGTATAAGTGTCCATACAAGTCATGAAACTCGTGAAAAATGGCATGAAACTCCTTGTGTTGGCCTATAAAACTACCTTCATCATCCACACCTATTTGAACATCCTAAAATTGACTAGGGATATGTATTATGATTGGACTAAGAGGGAAGGATTTTATTCATGCCTCTCCATACATTGGTTGTTGGCCTATTCATATGGAAACATTTGGAGATGAGCCATAATCATCTGTAGTTTAAGAAAACTCCTCTTCCACACACCTTTCACACTTAGATTCCAAAAATAATCATTTTTCATGAAAATTAGTCCAATGGAGTGTATGAAACTTTTCAAGACCCTCAATGTCCTTATAGGCATTAGGAACACCTTAAAAGCACATCCATATGAATTTTTCACACTTCTCACCATTATGTTCACTATGCCAGTTTTGACTAGCTAAGATGAGAGCCATTTTTTTAACACTAAAGATTTTTTTCAAGGAATTATATGATCATAATTAGTTATTAAAATTTTATATCTTCTTCCCAAACTTGTTTTCATATCTTGAATTTTCCTAGAACATACATAATTCACAAAACTAATAAAAATACCCTATTTTTCACTTCTTCCATATAGTTCCATACAAACAATCCTAATGGGGAGTAGCCTAAGATAGTCTTCTACAACCTCCAATCCTTTTTCAGGGTAAACTATGTCATTTTAATGCATTATTTCCTTCATTTTCAATGTCAAGTTTTGACTAAGGGTTTGTAAAGGTTTTAGGTACCTTTCACTCTTAATATTTTTTCATAAATTAATGAAATTATAACTGAAAAAAAATTACACAAACATGATTTTAAAGGCCCCTAAAGTCTCATGAAGTATGTGAGTACTCATAACCAACCTATCAAGCTTGTTTCTCCATTTACATAGGCCATATTATGGTTCTTAAACCCAAAAATGAATTTATTGTGCTTTGTCTACAAAACATAATCTATGACATCTCTATTATGACCTAATAAACATGTTTTATTCCATTTAAATCCATTATTAATGCTGAAAGTGACATTGGTCTCACATTTGGTCTTTAGGCTTAAACATGCCTAATAGGCCTGACTGTAACCTTTGTAGGTTTGGACTATTATACTTAGTTTCAGCCTTTTTAATAAGGTATTTAATGTTTTATTTGATTTCATTCAACTTAAAAAATAATCCTACAACCCTATAGACACTCCTCATCTCTTCCCCTGATTCACCAATTAGGCCTGATTGGAGCTTATCTAGTTGGACTATGTGCAAAAGTGTTTTGATCATTTTTAAGAGGTATGAGATTTAATTAGTGATTAATATCACCTATTTACCTTTTATAAACCTAAAAATATGTTTATTTAGGTTCCCTAAGATTTCCATTAAGTTTCCTTACCCTTTTGGCTTCATTAGCTTGTTTTGTCAAAACCCTAATTTTCTTGACCCGCTGATCTTTTGAGACAAAATAAGGAGGTATATCTCTATTCCCAAAGGAAAAATTAAGATTTTATGAGTTTAATAAGGTATTTATTAAACTTTTTACCAATTTAATAAGCTATATATATATCTATTTAGGCACCTAACCAATTCAATTTGACCAAAAAAGGCCTCCAAAAGGACTGTTTTCTTACATTTTTTACTTCTACCTTAGAATGACCTCTCAATGCTAAATTAAAGATTATTATGTTTATTAAACATTTTATAAACCTATAATTAATACTAAATAAGCTTTAAATTCATCAAAAAATTCTCTTATCCCTTATATTCCTCATTCATTCCCATTGAACAACATGGGTTTCCTAGTGCAATTATACAAACTGCTACCTTTGGGCTAGTAAGAAGAGTATGTGGTCAACTTGAAAGGAGTAATAGATAATGTTAAAAAAAATTATTGAAATATCATGTCTCATTCTCAATTTTTTTTCAAAACCTCTCCCTCTTGCTAAGCATATTCAATTCTTACCTTCACCAAGACTGCACACTCAGTTGTAGGTGCATACAAGGTCTTAAGAGGTCTATATAGGCTTTTTTATCATTGAAAAGAGTTCATGGAGGTCATAATTATATTAATTCATGTGTTCACATACTATCTCATCATGATAAATTTACTTTTACCCTTCATATAAACTTTGAATTATCCAAAATGATTCTCCCTAGCAAGACTATGAAACCTTGCCCTTTTGATTCATGTAGATGTATATTAGCTTTAATTGAGCTTGGTCATGGTGTTTAAAGACATTAAATGAAGAATTAAATCCATATAACATCTTATCATAAATTTTATTTACCTTGAATGGGATTAAAAACACCAAAATACCATGCTCTTTGATCATTGTTTCCATACTCAATTGTAGGTACACATTTTCCTATAGAGGGACACCTGTAGGTGTCCATAGAGCTTAGAATACC
The DNA here is from genome assembly GCA_037957365.1 of Torreya grandis. NCBI lineage: Eukaryota > Viridiplantae > Streptophyta > Pinopsida > Cupressales > Taxaceae > Torreya > Torreya grandis. Next base: position 709,683 of record JARHVA010002551.1, on the reverse strand, counting down.
ATACATTGACATCATACTGATGATATTTATTATTTTATAATAATATTAAATAAATGGAACCATTATAGCCATGAGATAATACCTTTTTTTTCTTAGGATTTTAATTGTCATTCAAACTTCAAATCTTGTATAGATTAGTGTAGGATTTAGTGTTTTTAAGGACATCTTTAGGACCCTAAACAACCACTTTCCTTCAATCCTGTTGAACCCATAATTGGTATAGTTATTATTAATACTATAGGAAATAAAGTTTAGCTATCTAGGTACTTTAAAAATCTTTTCAACCTTCTTGTATGATGTTCACAAAACACCCCTAGACATTTATTTTCACATTTTTGAGAAACCTTCCCTGAACTCAGTCCTTGCCTCCTCCAAGATGTTTACCTTTCACTTTGTCCATTTTATGTTTCAAATATATATTATTTATGATTTATCATATGTTATTATTTTAAAAATAACCTTAAATTATTATAAATTACCCATTTAAATACCTTCATAGTTTGAGGTACCACCTGTAGGTGGGCATTAGCATACATAGGAGGTAAGCATGAAATATTGGGTAGTATGTATGAATGAATAGGTTTATAAACACTTCCATGAATTCAATAATAATTTCAATGGACACTTATCAATATTAAGATATTAAAACACATATCAAGCTTTCCACCTCTCAGCATGACATCATCAAAAGGCTCTTATAGGTATGCATTTGTTGTATGGAGGTAATAAACATGGAATGAAACAAAAAGGGTGGATGAATGGTCTCAATAAAAACTCAAACCCAATGTAAATCCTTATAATTCATTATTTTTAACAAATGGGTCTTAAGAAGAGATTCATAACACTATTCTAATGTGAAAACCTCTAACAAACATCTAGAACAGAGCAGGCAGGGGTGTCTAATGATTGGTTGCTCTGGTGAATGAGCTTATAACCAAAATTGAAATTTTAAAAAACATCCAAATTAACTATATATAGATATTAATTAATTATACAACTGATACACCTTCATTACCATTTCATGAACAATTTAAACCAGCTCCATACATATGATTACATGTAAAATTAAGTAAAGAGTTGACTGTGAGGAATGAATGACAAGACTGCAATTTACCAAAAACATGATGTGATGAAATCAAAATGGGAAGAGGTGGTAATATTTCCTTAAAACATATGGAACACCATTTTATATTCACATGAGACCTTTGTAGAAGATCAACATTATGTAATAAGGAAAAAATTGACTGAAGCTACACAATGGTGACACCTTCCTACAACATGAGACAACTTGCTCATCAAAACACCATGAAACATGAAAATAAAAATGAATATCCAAAATACATTCGAGTCAAAATCACCAAATGGTTTGGATACACTTATCCAAAATGTAGCAAAACCTATAGGGTACAGGAAATAGTGAGTAAAAAAACATAGTCAGCTTGTAAAGGATGGTTCATAAATCATGGTTGACCAATGTTTCACTCTTTTTATGGAAATGAAGGTATTGGTGTGTACTAACACCTACCAAAATAATTTCACCTAAAACCTCTTCATATGTCCATACTAAGCACAAACCTACTAGTCACTTTTATATGTCTAAAAAGGAAAAGAATGAACATAATGGTTTTAGCTTTAAAATGGGACTTATAGAGCATGCCAAGCATGTAAATTAACCTGATAAAGATGAATAGACTTTCTATGACCTTCTCCCATGTGTCACCCTGCCTCATGGGTCATATAAGTGGAAAATTTCCCTTTTTTAGTTGATTACTTGAGCTTCAGTTAGACAACTTGAAAGATTCTGATTGAACTAACATTCTTGATAGGGAATATGACCTATTGGATGTTTTAAAGGAAAATAAGAGACATGGACACCTTGGGAACCATGCAACTTGCATTTATGACCCATAAAAACCCACTAAATGACCTAAAATGACAATTAAACTTATTAGACCATGACTAAGGCTAAAAAATTAATAAATAACATCAAAATGATTATAACATACCCTATGACAAAGTATTAGACCCATAAAACATCTAAAAAATAAATATTTTTACCTATAGGGGTCCAAATTTGGTTAACAATCTATATATATATATATAGACACACACACACACACACACACACACACACACACACACACACACACACACACACACACACACACACACACACACACACACACACACACACACACACACACACACACACACACACACACACACACACACACACACACACACACACATCTAAAAATCCCAAAATTTGTTGTATGGCCCCAAAACCCTGAGAAACAATTTTATCAAGGAAAAAATCAATCTATTATTGTTTTGTATTCCCTTAATTAATTATTTGGGCTACATATATATACATACATCTAAAAATCCCAAAAAATTTTGTATGGCCCCAAAACCCTAAGAAACAATTTGATCAAGGAAAAAATCAATCTAATATTATTTTGTATTCCCTTAATTCATTTTTTACAGCCCAAATATTCCAACAATTCATTTTGTATAGCCCAAAGCCTCTAAATATTAGTTTGTAAGGCTCATAATATTGTAAAATCCAAATTGTATGGCTTAAAACCTATTTTTAATGCCTTGTATAGCCTTTTGATGATGAAAATAGATATATTTTGGTAAAAAAATTTACAACCAAAGAATCACGTATGTATGGCCTCTAAAATTTTGTTATGTAATGAATAAGTTTTTAATTTAAAAAACAACAAATTTATGGCATTTAAAGGTTCTAAACACATCTCTTTATGGATTTACAGTATATAAAATAGTTTACAAGATTGGTACATAATTAGTACCACATAATACAACAATTAAGGCATGTTGGTGAGATAGAATATTTTATTATGTATTTAGTTTTATGTACATTTAAAGTGGTCCCCTATATATTTTAATTTCTCTCATTTTCACATTGAATATTTTCATGATTGAATAGTTGGGTGATTAATTTTTACATTAAAAAAATGCAAACTCCAAAATATATAGTTCAAATTGTATATTTTCCATTCATGTCCCACAAAAGCTTATAGATTAATTGGTGATATATGTTTTATAGGACACTTGAAAAAAGGAGGTTCAAGGTTCAAAACCCACCAATCCAAATTTTTATTCAAATTTTCTTTTGCTCAAAATATTTTTTTCAAGGAATTTTTTTTAAATATTCTTTTTGTATTTTTTGCAATGGTTACATAAGGAATGAAAAGTAAAAACATTGGATACCTAAAGGTGTATCTTTTACAACTTTTGCATGAATATATTGATACATATAAGTATTTAAACATTGTAATTTTTATTACTTAATGGGTTGTACAACATTAAATACTGATAATTCAAGAGTGCAAAGCCTACAAAGTTCAAATTTTAATTTTTAAATTGTGTCATTTTGCATTTGACCTATGCTTTATGGAATTTTTTTTGCCTAATTGATATTTTTCTATGAGGTATTAATGTAACTAGTCATTTCCTAGGTCTTAAAACATTATATATCCATTATAGTGGTTATCTATTTGACTTTAGGTATCCAAATATGAGTTATATAACTAAACTGTATTAAAATTGAAGACACAAAGTGTTTCTACATATAAAGGGTGCATTTTTAGTGGAATCTGACACCTTAATTTTTATTGAAGGTTGAAAATGTACTTAAGAACCATGGATGTAAAAATATTTTATGTTTTTTATGTTGTTAGAGATGATGTAGTTTTACTTCAAGGTTCACAAGTCCCTAGGGATATGTCGAGATGATATAGCCAATGCCAAACCCCTCTTGAGTGATTTTATAACTCAAAGATAAGATTATGGTATAGTAACAAAATATTCTTGGATTTTTCATGTTTTACATTCATTTTTGGTCTTCAATTATTTTATATCATTGATAAGAATCAGATAGAGTTGTTTGAGTAGGTTTTTAACTACATGGACTTCTCAAATCTTGCTTGATATGGGGAAGAGACTACATGACATTCAATCAATCATTAGTGATTGGACAAGTTGGTACATGATTTTAAAACACTATTAATGTTGATAAAATGTTCATTATCATAATTGGGAATCATGAATATGAGACATACATGATATGGGATAGTCACTACATGGATTTCTATGTGAGACCTTATGTCGATTGATGTAGGTGAGTTGGCATTGATCATGCTTCTATTGAAATATAGGTAAAAAATAGTTAGATGATATGAGAATTCACATTAAGGTATTCATAAATCATTCCAAAACTCATGGGGTAGTAGGATTATATAATAAGTGGAATTAATTATTCAGTAACATAATGTATAGTGTGTTAATTTTAGGTGAGGTAGAGAATTTTTATGTCTTAATAATAATATTCTCTAGATCATATTTTATATCCCTTCAGATCAAGGGGTTTGTTAGGTCATTCTATCCAAGTATTTAGTATTTTATTATGTTTTTTATATGGGATATATATCTCATATGAAATACCCCCTTTAATCCAATATCATATTAGTGTTAGTGTTTTTAGTAAATAAATGTGTTAGACATGTTAATGTTATTTAAGTGTTTAAACCCATTGTATAGTGATAGTGTGCTATAGGTATAAATTAGTTGGTAGATTTTTGGGTCATGTACACAACCATTACCCCATGTAAAGCCTATCGAGTCTTGTTATCCATTGTAAATAAATTAACCAATATTTTTCCTTTCAATAATTTTTTCTCTATTTATTAATTTTTTTTACCTCCCATATGCTTGTTCAAACATTGGTATCAAAGCCATGTTATCAAATAAGTGAACATGAAGGTGGTCTTGCATAAATGAATATACTATGAAAAAGATAAACAAATATTTTTGGGAAGGTATGAAGATATGATATATTTTATTATCTATTAATATCTCCAAATTATTTTATGTGCATCTACAACCCCAAAATATAAAGTGTATAGCCCCAAAATCCTTAGAAAAATTTTGATCAAGGAAAAAATCAATCCAAATTTATGCTAATAATTAATTTTTTATGGCCCAAAGCTTTTAAAAATACATTTTTAACTACCTAAAGCCTCTAAAAATAGTTTTTATGTCGCAAAGGACTATAAAATCCAAGTTGTATGACCTAAAACCTATTATAAATGGATTTTATGACCTTTTAATGCCCAAAAACACAGTTTTTTAAAATTGGTCTCTTACAACCCAAGAATCACATATGTACGGCTTATAACATTTATATATGGCATATGTGAGATTTTTATCATATAATCAGAAATTATATGGTATTTACAAGTTCCAAAAATATATTTGCATGGATTTATAGTATATAAAAGAGTTTTCAAGCATTGGTACAATAATGGTATGATTTAGTACAACAATGAAGACATATTGTTGAGATATAATAGTTTTATGTGCATTTAAATTGGCCCCTATATATTTACATTTATCACATTTTCGCATTGAACATTTAAATGAGTGAATAGCTGGGTGATATTTTTTTACATGCACACTTATTTTCTATGATAAAAGCTCATAAATATACAATTAAAATTATATATCTTCCATTAGTGTCTCACATAATATCATATAGGATTTGGATATAAATAAAATAAATAAAATTATAAAAAAGGAGGAGGTCCAATATTGAATCCCACTCATGTTCCCATCTAACTTTGAATTTAAAATTTTCTTTGGCCAAATGCACAAAGGAGGAATCAATCATGTCAAAGGGCATTTCATATTTTAATCCACTTTATTTCTTCTTAGGACCCAATATTATTGGAATGCTCCTTATTTTAGTTTTGTCTATGGGGAAGGGGCTAATCTTAGCTATGACTCTATGGTCATTTTCATGTGTAATCCTAACCAACATGTTTAGGGATTTTTAATAGGTTGTATTTATGGGAGGGGATCTACTAGAGGGTATCCATTTATCTTTGGTTTATTATTCTTGGCTTATGTTTTTGGATCCTTGAGAGATGTTTTGGGTCATTGGTTTCCCATATATAGGAATTTATCCTCCTTATTTTTTGGGAATGTTTTTTGTGATTTGGTGGGATGTACAACAATTTTTTTTGTCTTTTATAGGCTTTGTGGGTTAGACGTTAGAGTGAATATGGGTGCATAGGTTTCTTATTTTGAATTTATTCATTTATAATCATTCCATGCATCCTAAAATTGTTCTATGGATTTTCCTTTGGTGGCCTTATCTTGCCTAGATGGTTATTTCACAATTTTTTTATTGGAGCTGTCTTGATCTATTGAGATTTGCATTGTATGGCTTAGGGGCATTCCCATTTTCAAATCTAGATGGAAGATTGAGTAGTGGTAATTTTTATATGATGGTATATTTAGAATCATTAATTTAGTTTCATCTTTCTTAGGGTAAATTTTAGTTTCTATTATTCATTAATTCACAAATATTTTAGTTTTAGAAATTGGCATTTGACTATTTTAGGGGCTTGTAAACAACATGGATTTGCCTAAATTATCTAGGTGTTAGTTTTTTAAGTTGGCTTGTCTACTATTTAAAATAAATTTAATACATATAAATATAGTTAGCCACTCTGTCTAAATTCAATATGACATTTTTTTCCAATATATGTAAATAAACATCTGCCCATATACTCAGAATGGAAACTTTTAGTAGTAGGAAAGGAATGAAGTGTTAGGTGATGGTGTTGAATGATAATATGATGCCAAGTGACACCAAATATATTGAAAAATAGTAATCATATCAAATGATAGAAATGCTACTGAATGATAGCAATGATATCAAATGATATAAATATTCACATTTAACAATAAACAAAGTTATTGAATGATAGTTTTGATTATGAGAAACAACATTGCTATCATTTGATAATATTGTTATCAAATGATAACATTATTTCCATTTGATAGAATTGATTTCAAGCATTAGCATTATTTTAAAATGATAACATTATTTTTTCCTTATTATTACTATTAAATGATAACATTGTTATTGTTTGGTAACATTGTTATTGTTTGACAACATTACTATCAGACATGAGCATAGTTGTCATCCAATAACATTGTTATCATTTGCCATAAAATATGTTGTTTTATGGTGAAGAGGTTTGATTCATAGAAATGTAAGGTGTAGTTCATCTATAGGTTTTTTTTAAAAGCATATACCCATCTCAATTATGCACCCCATTATGATTCTCCTGTCCATTTTCCTTCTCTCCTAAACACCATCTGTTAACTTTCACTAGACTTTTAAAACACATACTTATAGATTCACCAAAAAAAACCTAAGTTAATTTCTATATAGGCCACTAAAATATACCCTATTCCTTCTTCTAGATGTGTTTTTCTTTATGTCCCATGGTGCTTTGATGATATATATTTATGATGTTCTAGTAGACCCATTTAGGATTTATTGTTCAAATCTAAGTTTATGCTAGGTAGATCATTTGTTAAGTCCAAAGGGTGTGTTTTTTTATTTTAATCACTCATTATTAGAGATAAAATTTGTTTGGTTTAGCTACTTTAGTAGTTTAAATCCCTTCTCCTAGTTCTCTTCTATAAAACTCATAGGTTATAGATAATGTATCTTTTGTGAGCCTTAGAGTCAGGTTAGTCTCTATTGGCTAACAATTTATTATTCATTTGATGTTTAGTTGATTTATCATTGTTTTATTTATTTATATTATTATTGGTAAACAAAAGGGTTTTTTGAATCAATGGCCCAACCCTATAATAAAATACAAAATAAAGGCCTAATAGCATAGATTTTAAATAATAATTATGGTATGTTAAAATCTAAATCCATAAAAAATAACATAGCCAAAAAATAGCACAAAAATAATAGAAAAACACATAGTATTTTTAGCCACCAAAGCCCTCTTCCCAAATTTAGAGGATTGTCTATAGTTCCATGTCTAACTGTTAAAATAAATGGGGGACTTGACCAATTTCCTTGGTGTAGCCATTACACTTAACCTTCTTCTTAGAGGATGTCTCAGACTATTATATCATTCTTCCCAGCATAACTCTGAGAAATTCCATACCAATAATGCTATTTTTCATAGAGAGTTTACTAACAATCACCAAGATCTTAATGTTCTCTTTCAGCTCTATATTTTTAAGTTTGAATGTACTCACTTTGTCTCTAATCATTTTTAATTATGTATTAACATCACTTTATTTGTCCTTATTTTTAATAAGGTTTATCTCCTCTATATAATTTTTCATCTAATCATTTAAAGTCTTTGCTCTCTAAAAATACATCTAATAAAATCCTTTTGTAATTTGAATTAATCCATAAATTTATCCTCCTTACTATGATTTATAAGAGTATTCCCTAACTTGTCAAAATACTCATTGAGGTTAGGATGATATTTTTTAGTGAACAAATTTCCTTAACTTTCTTCTTTGGTTATTTGATGGGCACTCCTTCCTTGAAACCTTTGTCTTTAAGGGATAAAATAGAAACATTTATTTTGAGAAGATGCAAACCATCCACTATGTCCTAATTAATATAAAAACATTATCTTTGGATCTTCCTCTTTTGATTTTATCTTTCCTACCTCCTAGACCAACTTTTAAGGCTTTAGAAGTGCTCCTTAGATTGTATTTGAAACCCTTCCTTTAAGAACACTATTTCCCACCTTGGCTATTAGGATTTTACTTTGATAAATACTCACCACCATGAGTAATACCAATGTAAAAATCACCCTTAATTTCATTTACATTTCTCCTCAACTACCATTTGGTCCATCCCTTTGATGTATTCTATTTTTCATAAGATGAAATTCAAACTAGACTCTTGTTAATCCCCTTGAAAAACTCATGAATCAAGAAGATTATAGCTTGGTGTCAAAGTTGAGATTTATTTCCTATCTTGACATCCATAACAGAGCTCTCACTAGAGTGAAAGATTTATAAATGAAGACTAAGGGGGATATTATGGTATAAATAGTTCAAGAAAATGAAATGAGACCAATCCACCACATTTTTACTTCCTTCAATAATAATATACAACATTACCTATATTACCAATTCTATAAATGGTTGAGGGAGATTTTCATAAGAACATCCATTATTTAAATGAATTATATGTTCCCTTTATAATAGGACCTTGCTCTTTTCCTCCTTAAAATTTATACTAGTCTTTAATACTTTAGTGATCCCTACTCTAAGACCTTTGACTTGAGAAATAAGATCCTCTATAATCTCCACTTCCATCCTATTAGAATCCATAATTTTTTTATTCCATCCCTTCACAAACATATTATATATATGCTCATCATTCCCCTCATATCAATGCATAAAATTGGCTATTCCCCCTTCCTATAGGATTTTTCATAGCTCTCCATCCTCTTTGACGTATTCTCGCATGATTGGGTAAATTATATAGAGATGTACACCCATATTGAGACCCTTTAAAGTATGCCTAGCTATGAAAAGAAGATTTATCCTTCATTTAACATTAACAAGTGTGGTGACATGAATACCACAAAACACCATATAGTACTTAAGAGATTCACACATGTTGTTGACATCATTATAATTATTATTGATCAACACCAAATATTTCTCATTGTGTTTTGAGTTATGCCATCTAATGATCACCATAAAGAGACTCATGATGAAACACAAGACATTTTTCCCATAAATTTTATATCCCCTCATGAATAACTAATGCATGATCTTGAAAGGTATGATTCTAACTCAATCCTTTGATGGATTATTATAGGGAAATATTCCTCGCTAAGCCATTTATTAAAGGTCATTAAAGAAACTCCATCATTAGCAAACCAATCTACATAATGATTTCACTCACTATATACATGGTGGATAAAAACTTATGGAAAGGAATTGATTAGGATAGTAACTTCCTCCATAATTTGTTTAATATTCTAGATAGTCAAATACTTTTTTGATAGAAAATTGATGATATTGAGCAAATCTCCTTTGACTATAAGATTATTTATATCTAAATATTTTTCCAATCTCAATCCGCACAAAGCTAAAAGTTCTTATACCTAATGGTTATTTTGATAACCCATTCCTCTTACAAATACTACTATAAAACTAACTTTATCATAATGAATTATTCCTCTTATTGAAGCCCCTAAGTTTCCCTTGGATGCCCCATCAAAGTTGAGCTTTACTAAATCGAGGGATGGGGCAATCTGTCTTGTGTTATTTCTTGCTTTAGCTCTTGGATTTTTTATAGTTCTATTTTTAGACTCTATCTAAAAATTATTTTCAATCTTAATCTCCTCTTTGGTCATTCTATTAGATTTATTAGGTGGTCTAACTCTCATTTTTTCCATAATACTTTCATAGATTTTTATGACCACCTTTTCGATAGAAAGCTTCTTGTGTTTGAACACCCTATTATTTCTCTCCCTCCAAGTACTCTTTTATGTGAGGAAAGAATAAATTCCAAATATTTTTGACATTGTCATTAACAAAAGTGGATAAAATACATGTCATCCATAAGTCTAAAATAAATAGATTATGTACATAGTTGAATTGTAATTTTCCTAGGATCATCCTCTAAATTTCATGAGCATATGTGCAACTAATCAAAAAATGGTCACCCATTTAATTCTCATTCTCATAAACAGGACACATATTCACAAAGATAAAGCCTATTTTCCTAATATTATCAATTGTTAATATCTTATTTTTCACAACCAAGCATAAAATAATATTTATCTTATGTATAAGAATATTGTCATATCTTAGACCAAGGAATATCATATATAGGCATAAGAGAGATCATATCATATCCATATTTCACACTATAATTTCCAACAAAGGAGTTTTTCCAAATTAACTCATCCTCTTTCATAATGTTTTAAATGTGGATGTTCTTGAGAATAAAATTTAGATTGTAAATAATAACCTTTCCTTCAGAATCAAAGTTATCATTCCTAATTTATTTCTAGATTCTACCTTATTCAAAAACTTAGAGATAATATTACACTGTAGACCCTTGATAATTCTATATGAGTGGTCCTATTTGATTCCACGGTTCCATGGTATTAAGGGGTTGATTTAATAACCATGCATCATCCAAAAATCTCACCTCTTATCCATTGCCTATTCTCCATTTGTATCCATTAATGATATTTTTCTTATTGGTCACTAGGAAATTCTAGAAAAACTAAACTTCTTCCAAAAAACATAAAGCATCTCTTGAGACTAAGTACTTAACCTGAAGAATCATATCCCAATGAGTGGAATCAGTAATGAATCACCAATACAATTTGGTGATTATGGATTTATTCATCCATCATATTACCCTTAGACCTAATCCCCATTAAATTTATGGGTACACAACTTATCCCAAGCCACAAGAGGAAAAATATTTTTCTCTTCTAAGCCTACCCATAGAAATATATTTTTCCATATTGAATATATTTTGATTTTTATAATAGCTATTCATTTGTTCTTATTTTTCTATTTGGGTTAGTTTAAGCTAATTTTTAGGCCAATTGTAGCCATTGATAGTGTTAGTGAGGTTAGTCATGGCTGTTAGTGATGTTAGTAAGGCTGGCATTGGTTTGATTTTATTTTTAAGTAGATATGGACCTCTTATGTATGTCTTAGACTGGTTTGTGGTTATAGTCAAAAGTGATATAGTTCAAAGATTTGATCTCTATAAAATAATTTACCCTTAATACAAATTAAAAAAAAGGTTAAAATTTCAAACCCACCAAACCAAATTTATGGTAGAAATTAGTTTCTTAGAGAATTTTGTTTTTTGGAATATTTTTTTCTATTTTATGAAGTGGTTAGAAAAAGAGTGAAAAATAATAATTTTGGTGTTATGTAGGGCTATCTTATGCAAATTTTACATCAAAATATTGATAGTTCTTAGGATTAAAATATTATAATTTGATATTACTTGATGGTTTGTAAGACATTGAATATTGATAAGTCAAGATTTAAAAAGCAAAAAGTTCATTTTTTTATTTTTTAATCCTTTCATTATGCATTCAACATGTGTTGTATGGCTAGTTTTTTTCTTAATTGATATTTTGCTTAGAATTAGTGATGTAAGTGGTCATTTATCAAGTTTTATAATGTTTTAGATCCATTAAAGTTATATTTTTTTTTTTGAGGTTTATATATATGAGTTATATGATAAATATATATTAATATTGAATAAACAAAGTGTTGTAATATACATCGAGTGCATTTTTGGTGGTATCTAACACCCTTATCTTTATATAGATTTTAAAATGTAGTTTAAAACCATGGATGTAGCCCTATTTTTCATCTCTTATGATTTAATAGATGATACAGTTACACTTTAGGTTTCTTAGGTCCCTATAGATCTAACAAGATAATAAAGACAATGACACACCCCTCTTGAGTGAGATACTACCTCAACTATAGGGTTCTAATATAGTAGTAATTTTGCATAGATTTTCATGTTTTATGTTTATTTTTGGTGTTCAATTATTTGATATCATTAATAATAATTTTATAGATATGATTTATTAGTTGTTTAGTTGTATAAAATTCTCATCTCTCACCTGATATGGGGGAAGTGACTATATGGCCTTCAAACAGTCATAGTTGATTGTAAGATTTGTAAGGTAATTGTATATCTCTAGTGGTGTTAATTAAAATTTTATAAACATCATTTGTAATATGAAATATGTGACATAAATAATATATAATAGTCACTAGTCTTTTGTGTGAGACCTTATGTGGATTGATATAATTGTTCATGCATTGGTCATGCTTATACTATAATATAGAAATAAAATGATCATAAGGGATGATCATGACCATCAGTGTGTTTATAATTCATTCCAAAAATTCATAATGTATTAGGATTCTATGTGAAGTGGAATTAGTTGATCAAAACTATATTATATAGTGTGTTATTTTTAGGTGCAAAATATACTTTTTATGACTTCACAGTCATATGATCCAGAACATCTTCTAGACCCCTTTATACCAATGAGATTTTTTTGTGTCATTTGATCTAGGTGGTTAGTATTTTATTATGTTGTTTGTATATGGCATGTATGTTGTATGATACATCCCCTTTAATTTAATATTATTTCACTATTAGTGTTGTTAGTAAATAAATATGTTAGTCATGTTAATGTTAGTTAGGTGGTTGAACCCATTGGAGGGTGATAGTGTGTTATAGGTAGAAAGTAGTTGGTGGAATTTACATTTCAAGATTTTTTTTTAAATTATTATTTTGTTTACATCCCTTGTGCATGTACCAACATTGATTGGTTTTTATTTCAAGCAATAAAACCTAGTTTATATTTTTCTCTTTGAGATAGAAAAAATTTCACAAAAAATAAAATATGCATATGATGGTTGTTTCATTTAAAGTTGATTTTTGTTTGAAACATTTAAATATATGATAAACTACTTTATTTTATAAATATCAATGCTACTTTGGAAAAAATGAAATAATTATGTCTTATTGGCCTTTTCTCTCTTCATTTTAGAGGTAGGATGTCACCTTAGAGTAGGGGTTCATATATTTATAATATAAATATTATTTGTGGAAGGGGATATTAAAAAAATGATAGTGTACCACATTTTTGGGATAATTATCGATGAATTTATTTTAGGTTACAAAGGTAATCTATCATGTTTATGCATGGTTCAAGTCATGGCACTTATGTATCCCTTCATTTTGATATTATTGATCCTATATTGTAAAATATTTTAAATATTTACTTTATTGTTATTTTTAATCCTATGGTACTCGTGATTGGTGACCTTTCCATATAAGTAATTTTAGATGTTTTTAGTTTGTATGTGGTTCACTAAATACTTAAACTCATCATTTATATCTTGTAAATAATGTGATAACTCCATCGATTGATCATGAACCTAAGATTAATGCATTGTTTAATCTTAAGTTATATAAAATTATCATTGATCATGGTAATGTTTCTTATTCAAGTTGTAAATGTGCTAATAGCACTTCATCCACACTTATGATAACTTGGTTAATCAAGAAAAAAAATTGGAGGTGGATGATGAATCTAGAGGTATTACTATGATCAACATGCCTACAACACTTCTTTAATACATTGAGTATCAAACTAAGAAATAAGCACCTTTGATTAATTTGGTTTTTGATAAGGAGTAATTTAAGTTTTTTTATTTGGATGTTGATATTTTAAGCATTTCCATATTTTGATTATTTAGTTTTAATTTGACTAAGACTACTTTGCACCATATAATAATTTTTATTTAGTAATGGATAAATTATAACATTAAAATTTTATAATTATTTTTTCCATTATAATATTTCAATAATATTGATAGTTATAAGCTCTAGTTTAATTATCTACAAAGTATGTTGTTTTTTTAATTAATTTTTAGATCAAATATAGTTAATTTATCATGCATATTTATTATAGTTAGAAATTCTAAATATTTATATGTTGGATTATTATGTTTTATCATTCAGGAAGAATAAGGATTGATAAATTTAAAATGGAATTTGATGATTAATTACTTTGACTAAGTCATTAATGATTGATTGACTCACATCATAACTTGTATGATGATTAATCAAGTTGGTATAAGTGGCCCCCACCCCATTAGAGAAACATTGTTTTTGGTTTATTAAATTAATGAACTTATTATTAAAATATTAATATAAATTAGTTAACTTTTAATAAAGTAACTTAAATTTATTTTAATTAATGGGTTATTTATAACTTAAAATACAACTAAATTCTAAAGTGGAGGATTTAAAAATACTTGGACATCATTCAAAGGAAGAAATCAAACAATTATAATAAATCTTAGTTTAATTTTCATATTAAACTTTATTTTTTCTCTTAAACATCTGAGATTGAGATTTATTTGTAGGAATACCAAACAATACATTCTTTGACAGTGAAGTGTCCTCCTTGATACAGTCAAGCATATCCAAGTTCATTATTAGATTTATTAATTAATTATTTGAATATGGATAAGATTATTAATATTTTGATGATTTTAAAATAATACATTCACATGCATAGATTTTATTTTTCACTTTTATCAAATAATGAAGAATACTTTGTACATTGTATGATAATTGTTGAGTTTCATTATTTGTAACCTTATCTTCTTAGATTTTTTATAATATAAGAAAATATAATTTTTGTCATAACTTGAGTTCACTCTTTATTTTATGTTTATAATTTCACTTTTAATCAGTTAATATTCACTTTTATATTTTGTTATTTACTAATATTCTCAGTAGTCCAGTTACTAACTTAGACTTATTTTATTTCTTTATAGTTTACTCTTGTTACTTTTTTTTATAAATTTTTTATCATTCACTTTATTTTATTTATGATGTTATTTTTTTATGTATACTATTTTTCTCTTTAGAATAATTTTTTTGTTTTATTTATTTTTTTCTTATTTAGGGTTATTTTTTTGTTGTTCTTTATTTTATTGCCTAGTTTTTTTTTGGGAGTAATAAGAAAATAAAATATAAGGATATCCTTCATAAAAAAAGATATGTTTTGACCATTGATTAAATTTTAGAGTATTTAATATTTTATGAGATTACCTCTTCAATAATTTTTTTTTAAAAAAGTGGGTGAAACTATAATATATTTCATTAAAAAATTATTATCTTGGAAGATTTCACATTAATTATGATAGTCTCATTGGAAAATTTCTCAAATTTTAATAGTTATTTGATTATTTTAAAGAAAATATGTTGATCCCAAAAATTGGTTAAGTCTTGAACTTCTCTTGACCATTAAAATTCCCTTTATGTGACTTATAATGATTTTTTAGACATAGGTCCTTACAATTAGATTGATACAATTCCACTTAAAATTTTATGATAAGAGGATGAGTAGATTAGTTGACATTAAAAATTTAACCATACAAATATTTGGCAACTCTGCTTGGGATAATTTAAATCAAAATTCATTTCAAGTGTTTCAAATATTTTATTATTATTTTCTCTATGATTATTATTGATCTTGCACAAGTAACACATTTGTATATTGATATAGTAGAATAATAAGCTAATATTACA
Organism: Torreya grandis; assembly: GCA_037957365.1. Taxonomy (NCBI): domain Eukaryota; kingdom Viridiplantae; phylum Streptophyta; class Pinopsida; order Cupressales; family Taxaceae; genus Torreya; species Torreya grandis. The sequence continues at coordinate 693,686 of JARHVA010002551.1, read as the reverse complement.
TCAAACTTGGTATGCTTTAGTTGGTATAATCACCTAGAAAATTTCCAACATATACTTAGAGTAAGGAGATGAAGCCTTCAAAATAGATAGATAATCTATATTCACAAGACAAAATCGAAACCATATATTCCAAATAAATGTGTGTTTAAAATAACATATAAAATAATTTTTGGCCATTAATCATCAACTTATTATCAAATTTATTTCTAAAAATCTACCTAAACACTACTACATTTAATTAATGGATTATGAAAATATAAATTTAATTATAGATGTTATACCTATTTTTAAAAAGATAGATAACTTGATGAACTTACTGATAATGAAAAATATTATAATATTGAGAATGCACAATAGATAAATTAGTGGATGCATCCAAATACACTTGACATTGAGACCTATCTTGTCAAACTTCCTTTTATAAAATGAATAAATGGAATCAAATTTTATACTAATACACATGAGTCATGGGAGTATCATATTTATTCCTTCAATCTAATCTTGGTATTATTAACCAAAAAAAAATTATCTTAAGATTTTTCTGAAACTTTTAAAGCTAAATCATAATAAGCATTTATTAGTTTACATACAAAATTCATACATGAATGGAAATATTTTAAAGACATGATTTAATTTTATTTTGAAAAACCCAAATAAGATTTATAATTGGTTAATTAACAGAAAATATTTTTAGATATTAGTATTATTAATTAAATTTTATCTCTTAGGTTTCTTTCTCAAACTTTTGAAGCTAAATCATATCAAACATTTACTAGTTTACTGATAAAATTCATACATGAATGTAATATTTTGAATACTAGATGAATTTTGTTTTTGAAAAACTAAATAAGATTTATAATTGGTTAATAAACTCTTTAAAAAATTCCATATATTCTATTGCACTAATAGATTTACCAGACTAAAGATAAACATTCCACATGATGTAAGACTAAAAAACTTTTATTAATTTAATACATTTATTTTTAAATAAAAAATGGAAATAAAATATAAATATATTAAATAATATGATTCCATCATTAATTTTTGTATTGATTACAATAAAAATATTAAACCTATTGGATTTAAGGATATATGTTCTACTATCTAACATCAGACAATGGAACTTTTTTAAAAGCCACACACAACCTTGGAAATGAGTTGGTCACCATAAAATGAAAATTGAATGACCAAATTACAAATTTAAGTAAAATATTAAATAATCACAAGAATAAGTATGAAAATAAAGTACATCATTTTTATGTTTATGAAATCGATCATCTCTTTATACATACATTTTTAAAAAATTAAATGATTTGTTCAAAGATAAGATAGTATTTATATTTACTTGGTAAATAATATACACATTTGTAGTTCTTGATAAGACTTTGAGTGAAAACAAGATAGTTAATGTTTATGATGTCCAAACAAAAAATAAAATAAAATTATGTTTGTAAATATATTTCTACTAAAACAAAAGTTATAATAACCAACCTTCTTTTTCAAAACCCTTACCACAAGATAAAGGTAAGACTATAGTAAACAATGATGTAACTATAAGTAATCAAAACAAATAAACCCTTTTCCTATGGAATATAATAATATGTAGTTTCAACCAGCCTATAAGCCTAAAACTCATCCTCAATTCAATTTTCCTATGCAATATAATAATATGCAGTTTCAACCAGCCTATAAGCCTAAAACTCATCCTCAATTCAATACTAATGTTGGACTTTACAATATTATCAATATTTTAATTAATAATAAATTTGTATTCCTTTACTTCAAGTTTTTGGTTTATCTAGGTCAACTTTAAAATATAAGTGAAGTTACGAAAATTTCAGATCTTACGTATATTGTAAGTTTATAAGAAGAAATTGATGATGACTAAATATGTATTTTCTAAATATAATGATCAACCCTATTATTATATTCATTAATTTTATGTATCTATAAGAATTTATGACAAAATTATTTATAATTATAATCTTTACATAGGAATATCCAAAAATATTATGACTAATTTCATTGTTGATCAATTAAGCATTCCATTCGAATAGGATAATTAAAAACTTACTTGTTTTTACTCTCATCATTAAATTGGAATGACATTAAATAATTAGATGTATTATCAACATTCAAATTTTATGTATTCCTTATAATGATGTTATCTTATTAGAATCAAATTCATCTAAAGCTAAAGGTGCTTGTGTCAGGAAAGATACAACTTGGATCATTTTGGTAATGAAGTAACCTTTATGCATAGGGAATATCATAATGGTACACCTATTTAAACCATTTTAAATTATATTTATTTTAATAAAACTAGAATTTAAACATATGAAATCTCAACTATAGATAAATCAGATCAATAGTATGTGAGAAGAATTACAAAAAATATAATTCGGTCTTTGTATTTTAATTAAACATGTTACCAACATATAAATGATTTTGGTTTTGTTCTTATTCCTCATATAGGTAATGTTTTATAGTATGCATGTCAATTATATTTATAAAACTCTAGTAATAAATCTAAGTTTGAAGCATTATACTTTGGTCTTGAAAAAACTATTGAATTGAATATTAAATATTTATAAGTTTTTAGTTATTTTGAGTTAGTTTTAAGGTAAGTCAGAATAAATTACAAGAATAATAAATCACGTATGAATAAGCAAACATAGGAATTTTAGTCACTGGTATAAAAATTCTAATCATTAAAACTTTCACATATTCTAAATAAATTTTATATACATGTTGATTGACTTATTTTTATGATTATAATCCAAATTTAATTGACATAGAATCTTTTTATGAGATTTTTAGACATAAGATACCTGATTTAGAAAATAGTTTTCTTATCTTTAATTGTAATGAACATATCTATAGTTTCATACAATTTAATCAATTTGATCATAATGATTATTTCTTGAATTGTAGTGATTAATCACAACATATTGGTAATAAATTAATTCCTAGTTTGGTAAGCATTGAATTGATGTTTTACCCTCATGATCATCCTAAAATATATAAAATTGAATAACTAGAAGGATCTTAAGATAATGTATTCAAATCAATTTGGGAACTGAATAAGATCCATTTTTTTAATTTAGGTATCTAATGTATATCTCAAGAAAAATTATTGTTTATCAAGTTATTCTAATAATTCATTTATATTTATCTTGTTCATAGATATATTTAAAAGGTTATGATATTTTTTTAATTCCACATGATATACCTATTAAACCTAGTATAAATAGCATTAAGAAATAAACTCATAGAGTTATGCCAATGTTCAAAAACAACACCAACAAGAAGCTAGATAAATTGTTGAATGGTGGTGTCATCTATCCAAGAAGATATTATGATTAGGCAGTTAAACTTATCCTAATGTGTAAAAATAATTGTGATATTCATCTTTGTGTTGAATTTAGAAATATGAATCATGATAGCATTAAATATATTTTTCATTTACTAATCATAGATAAAATTTTAGAAGAAATTGTTAGATACAATATGATGTCATTATTATATAGATTTTTTAAAGGGAAATGCACATAGTCTTTTTATGCCTTGATTGGTATTTTTATTCAATACTACCTAGATGATCTTACTATTTATTCTAATAAAAGGAAGAAACACCTAGATCACTTACATGAAATATTTATTAGGTGTATAAAATATGGTATATATTTAAATACTAAGAAATCAGTTTTTGGTGTGATTTAAGATAAAGTCTTAGGTCACATGATATATAGAGATGGAATTTATATAAACCTTGATCTTATGAAATCTAGTAAATAATTTCCTCCTTCTAAGGACTGGTATATTCTAAGATATTTATTTTGTAAGTTTAATTTTATACATAAATTTATTTATATTTTAATTGATAAAAATAATCCATTGTATATTTTACTTAAGAAAAGATAAAAATATTTTTGAGATGAAAGATAAAATATAGTATTTGATGAAATAAAAATTCAATGGTAAATTATTTTGACATGAAAAAATGTTTCATTGTGTATGTTAATGTGATTGATAAGGCCATAAGTGTTGTTTTAACTCAATATAATTAGAATAATGATGAAATACCCATTAGATATATGATCCAAGTCCTCAAAAGTTTTATAAATTAAGTATCTATTAATTTAAAAAGTTAGTTCTTTCATTAGTTTTAGAATTAGGTAAATTTTAATATATTTTAAAATGAAATAAAGTGATCATACATTCAAACACACATATTTTATCTTATTAAATAAACCCATAATATGATAGGTTATCTAAGTGGATTATTATAATCCAATAATACTAACTTTATTTTGAAACTCATTTAATAATTAAAGGTAATGGCTTAGCTAAACATCTTGAAAAAAATAAAACATTTTATATTAATGTCTTGATTATTGTTGACAATAAATTGAATGTTCAACCCTATTTTAAACTCGTTAAGGTTGATGATATTGATCAAATTTAAAAATTGGACATGAAATGAAAGAATAAGATTGTTTAAGTTCCCAATATTATTGGTGTAATTATCTCATTTAATATTTTTAAAACTAGAATTTCTCCAATTCATTAGATAAAAATCAAAGAAGAGCTCTCAAGTTACAAGATTTAAATTTTATTTTACTTGAAAAAATATATTTTTATAGAAATATATTTGAAGTTTTATTATGATGTATAACACATGATAAAACTATAAAAATTATTAAAAGTTGTCATGAAGTTAGTAGTAGAAAACATATCACTACAAAAACAACTTAAAGTTTTACATGTTGATTATAATTGACCAACTCTATTTATAGATGTTTGTCATTTAATTAGATCATATATGAATTGTAAATTATTATAAGGAATATTTAGACTACCTACAATGCCTTTAAATATAGTTATCATGAGAAACCATTCATAAAAATGGGGAATATACTTAATTTATGATATATATCATTTATGTTCTAGCGGTCAAAGATATATTTTGATCACCACTGATTGTTTACTAAATGGTATTTAAGTTGTAATTATTAAAATTTATGTCACTACATAAGTCATTTATTTATTTGAGCATCAAATTTATCATGTTTTCAAATCCATTAATAAATTATTTTAGAGAATGGTATCTGAAAAAATTTAATGAATACTTAGAATTATTGAGATGTTAGTCCATTCTTTCATTTATTACCCTCAAAGAAATGAACATAATGAATCAACTAACAAAAATATTATTTTGATTATGATCAAAATTTTATGTGAAAATAAAATAAATTAACAAATTAAAATATTTGAAGCTTTATGGATTAATCATACTACAGTCAAAGTTGTAAGAAACTATTCCACTTTTATGCTTCTTTTTGGGTTTAAAGCCACTATGCCAATTGAGTTTCTGATTACTTCAAAAATAAATAATATCCAATACACTTCTAAAAATATTGATACAATACAATAAATATTATATGATCTATTTGCATTAGATGAAGTAAAAACATCTTCCACCCACCCACACACACACACACACACACACAAAGAAAGTGTCTAAGAAAACATACAAGATTAGTGATTTATTTTTATACAAGGATAAATCTTATGAAGATCCAAGATAACATCATTAATTTGATTATTTATAGTAAGGATCATAAAAATATCTCTTATTATTGGACAAATTAATTTTCACTTATAGGATTTAAGAAAGATTGGTTTCATCATATTTTTAAGTAACTTAAATATTTTTCTATGATTTATCTCTCCTTTTATATTTTAGTTTTCTTTGCCTTATTGTGTTATTTTTTTTTTATTGTTTATTTTCTTTGTATATTTTTGGGTTATGCATTTTGATGAATGTTTGATATCTCAACTATAATTATGAAGTAATATCTATGCATTCTAAGCAATATATTATCATATATGAATCTCATTGTGTATTACTTATCAATTTTAAGTATCTTCATCTATTTAGATTAATGATTTATAATTAAATATTAATTTACTTTTTTAAACACCACTTATATTCAAATTTTATATTCCATGATACTATAATAATAATCATATATATTGAACCCCCAATTTATTTATATATAATTCCCCATTCCATTCTTGCTAAATAAACTATCCGTTATTATGAAATTTTTTTGAAGGGTTCATGCTTAGCTATCTAAAAAACAATTTACGTAGATTTCACTCCTAATTTTATAAATTCATAAATTGATTTTAATCTTAATTTTGTATAAAAAACTTACTAGCTAGGTGACAAGTGTAATCATGAAATTTAATATCCTAGTAAAAAAAATAATACAAAATATTTGTTATACACAATCAAAACATTACGCATGGTGTGAAACAAATTTAATTATAATGCTTGTTTATATTTTTACTTGTTTTAATATGTGTTTATTATCATAATTAATTATTTATAATGTAATTTTCAACTGACATAGTAGCATGCTTATTCATAAAGTATATATAATAGTGAAATTAGACTTCATTTAGTGTAGTATTCATACTATTAAGTTGGCATTCTTAGCCTCTTTGAATACCGATTAGTCTATTGATAATGTAAGTGATAATACCTATGTAAATGTTGTATATAGTAATCCATTAAGTAATATCCTCAATAAAAATGAATATTATGCTCACGTGAATCTATATTTTCAATCTTTATAAGCTAGTTTGTCATCTATGCCACAGTTTGGGAACTTAGATAATATTGGTTCCAATTATTTTATTCATCATAATTACCTCCATTAAACAATGAAAATTTAAGTTTTCAAGGTTTTAAATTGGTTTTAAATTTCATTTAAAACCATAATGATTAAATTCATAAATCCTAATATTCTTATTCTATAACCCTATACCACATCTTAAGTCTTAAGGCATATCTAATGATTATGTTCAAGTGGTTCATATACCTAGTCTAGTCATATATATATATATATATATATATATATATATATATATATATAGTGCATCCACCAAATTATATGTATGTATGTATGTATGGATGGATGGATGGTGATGGATTTCAAAGTGTACATATATAGAGTATTTTACTATCATGTGAATTCATTTTGAAAGAATTTAAGATTGATAAGGAATTGATGGTGCTCTCGATAAGATATTTGGTCATGTCAATTTAATGAATCAAATTGATAAGATGTTAGAAAAAATAGACATTTTTTGTGGAAAGAGTAAGAATTTTCTAGTTATTAGTATACTTTGATGGAATTAACATCAATTTAATCACAAGTAATAATATTCATATTTTTTTGATGATTTGGAAAAGTTTAGAAAATATTTTTAAAAAATTGTGGTCACCTCGATTTACTCAACAAGTTTATGCATGCTAGTAAGTAAACATGCCACCAACCTCTGATCTTGCAATAAATTCAACATGTAATTTGGGTATAAGAATTCATGTTCTTTCATTTGGTAATTTAATTTTCATCTGAAATATCTCTACAAAAGCCATATTCTTCCATTTTTTCTCTTGAAAAAATCTTGACCAAATTTTATTTGTATAAACCATTGAATCAACATATATATAATTTATAATGTATTTTGGAGATGTGTAGGTTGGTATACCACATTATTTATGGATTATGTATCTTTTTAAAAGTCTTTAAGGCCATATTTTCACTCATATATCTAAAGATATTAAGGCATGAGATCCATTTTATTATAAATAATAGTGTTCAATTTAAGTTTCTAATGGAAAACATGTATTATTATTTAGTTTGTAGATATGTTTGAAATTGCATATCTATGAATGAATCCTTATTCACATAATGTTAGTCTAGTCTTGGTCATTTGTTTCCTTACTTTATCAAGTTTCAAATATAAAAGCATATTGATAAATCTATGCATTCAAGTTTCATAGGTTAAAAACCCACATGCACATTTTAAATCTTATTATTAATGTGTTTTTGATGCAATTACCATAGTGAAATATATTTTTAGTTTTAAAAGACTTATTAGGTATCCTTTCTTGTTTTAATTTTATTTAAAATGAGAATGTTTGATATTTAATATTTGAAACTTGATTTGTATATGGAATAAATACATGGATATATATTATAGCATCATAGAAATATATTCTTGCTTGTAAACATCATATGTTTGAAACCTTAAAATCATATTTAGGCTCTTGGTCTATGATGGTTTTGATATATATTTTCAATTTAATCTTATATGAATGTCTTGAAAGGGTTTTGGCTTGTTTTTCAAGTTGTTTTACCTACAAATGTGAATATAGTTAAATTCTTGAATTCAAATTTTAGTTCATATGTGAAAGAGTTTTTAAATAGATAAATGACATTTAAAAAAATGCATATAGTCTTAAGAGGTTCTTCTATGTATGCTAAAATTATTTTAGATGGTTTTTATAAACTTAATGTTTTAATATTTAACCTAGTTTCTTATGCATTTCCTATCTATAATTATTTGTTATAATTATGGTAGTTTATTTGGTCATTTCTCAACTTTATTAATATGATATTATACTTTGTATTGTTAATATATTGATTTAGGTGGTTTATAGTTTCAACTCATTGAGTTTTAGGTACAATTTCATGAACAAAATATTATATATAATGGTCAAAGGTTATTTTTTAGATTGCATAAGGTTTATTTACATATGTTGACATATAATATCAGATATTCAAAATTTGGAAAGTCATAAATGAGATATTAAAAGATAATGGTTTTTGTTTATGGTAAACCATAAAATTATTAAAGGACAATTTTTAATATTAACGTTTTGTTGATTTTATTGACATTTCATAAGGCATGCAAACATTTCATGCTTAATATTAATTGATTATAGTTATTAATCATAGTTTCTTATTACTTTTAGTAATAATATAACATAGTTCATAAATGATCAAACTGAATAATTTCCATAATTTATTTTAAGATATCATGACATTTGTTTATACTTGAAATAGAACATAGTATGATTTTTTAAAGTTAGTTTGTATTGTGTATTGATTGGTTTTGATTTTAATTAATACACCCTAGTTCATATATTTATCTTTGAGATAGATAAAAATATTTAAAAATGAAAATATGCATATGATAGTTATTTAATTTTAAATTGAATTTTTTTTGAAGCCCTTTAAATATATTAGTAGTTTCTTTATTTCAACAATAGTTTTAAAAAATGATGGTGATGTTTTGAAAATAAACCAAAAAATGTTGTGTTATTATCCTTTTCTCTCTTCATTTTAGAGGCATCATATCACATTAGAGTAGGGGTTTATATAATTCTAGTAGAAATATTTTTTATGAAATTGAATCTCAAAAAAATGATAGTGTACCACCTTTTTAGGATAATTATTGAATGAAACACTTTAGGGCCAAAGGGATTTTAACACATTTACACATGGTTTTTATTGTGTCACTCATGTTTCACTTCATTTTGATGAAAGTGATCTTACGTTATATAAAATTGTAAATACTTTACCTTCTATTTATTTTTCATCCTATGATATTTATTATTTGAAAACTTTTCATAGAAGTAATTATAGATTTCATACTGTACCTTTAAATATATTAGTAGTTTCTTTATTTCAACAACAGTTTTAAAAAATGATGGTGATGTTTTGAAAATAAACCAAAAAATGTTGTTTTATTATCCTTTTCTGTCTTCATTTTAGAGGCATCATATCACATTAGAGTAGGGGTTTATAGAATTCTAGTAGAAATATTTTTTATGAAATTGAATCTCAAAAAAATGATAGTGTACCACCTTTTTAGGATAATTATTGAGTGAAACACTTTAGGGCCAAAGGGATTTTAACACATTTACACATGGTTTTTATTGTGTCACTCATGTTTCACTTCATTTTGATGAAAGTGATCTTACATTATATAAAAATTTAAATACTTTACCTTCTATTTATTTTTCATCCTATGATATTTATTCTTTGAAAACTTTTCATAGAAGTAATTATAGATTTCATTCATTTGGACTTGTTTCACCAAGTGCTTCAACACATCATATGTAGCCTCTAAATAATTTGATAAGTCCATATGTTGATCTTGAAATTTAAAGTAATACATTTTTAATCTCAATTCCTTTAAACCTATCCTTGATCCATATAATGTTGCTTCCTCGTGTCCTAAATGTGTTACTATCCCTTTATCCCCACCTATGGTAATTCACTTCATGAATAAGATTAAATTAGAGGTGGATGATGAATCTAGAGGCATTAGAAGGATTGAGATTCATACAACATCTATTGAATACACTAAGTATCAAACTAAGCAATGGTCACCTTTTATTTTTTAAGATCTGATGGGGAATACATTGAGTTGTTTTATTTGGGTGTTTATATTTTAAACATTTTCAGACTTTGAGTGTATACTTTAAGGTGACTATGACTATTTTAAAACATGCATTAAATTTTTATTTAGTAGTGGATATATTATTTCACTAAATTTATATAATAATTATTTACATTATTATATTGCAATAATAATGATAGTTACTATTTTTTATTTGATTATATTCAAAGTGTGTTATTTTTCAAATTGAGTTTTAAATCAAACTAGGTGAAGTATTCTTACGTATTTTATATGGTTTCTTGTTTTAGATATTGATATGTTGACTTATAATTTATTATAATTATTGAATAATAAGGATTGATAAATTTAAATTAGAATTTTTTTATTAATTACTTATACTTAGTCATTTATGATTTATTGGCTCACATGATAACTTTTACTGTTATTAATCGGGTTATTACAAGTGGATCCCACCTCATTAGATAAACATTAAGTTTGATCTATTAAATTAATAAAAATATTTAGTAATAATGATTTCATTTAATTAATTTGTTATTAAAATATTAATGTAAATTAGTTAAATCTTAATAAATTAACTTAACTTCATTATAATTTAACTAAAATGGTAGTTATGTAGATACCCCTTTTATGCCACCCTAATGTTGAGACTTACCTGAATCATTCAATATGATAATAAAACATAATTATACCATCATTAAAACCCTAATCCCATCATCAACAAATTTATAACTAAATCATAATATAAATGATCAATAATGAATCCACCATTATAATATTTCCATCAATGCACTTAATCTTCTTTAACACCACTATAACCCCAACCAATTAATCATATCATGAAAATTACATATGAAATGCCATCTAAAGCCCAATAAAATTAACCTGAAATTAGTAAAATAATTAATAAATATTAATTATTTGATTAGTAATAATATTTAAATTCATGCACATGTAAATAAAAAATAAAAAATAAAAAATCAAATCACCCAATCTCAAATAAAATCATTGAATCCCAAGTCAAAAATAAAATAAATCAAGACCATTCCTCATCAAATTAAACCCATGAATATTAAAAATTCTTCAATAAATAATACAACCCCTCTCATTTAATAAAAATGTTGACTCAAGTTCTGATCAAATATAACTATCCATTCCCCCATCCAAAATCAATAAATCTAACCCTCCTCCTTCATTTTCAACAAGCTTGGATAACCTAAGGATATCATGCCCATTATATGATAAATCCATAATCCATAAGACTTAATATAATCTAAGAATACATTATCAATCATATGGAATGATGCCAAAAAAATTTCACATAATACATTGAGCATCCACAATCAATCAAGCAAAAAAATACATAACAAAGAGGTGTTCATGGTAAGTGAAGGTATGGTTTTTCCTTATTGGATAAATTAGAGGTATTTTTGATTAGTTTAAATTAGTAATCAATATTATTTATTGTTTCTATTTCATATCTCTAAGTTTTGTATGCTTATGCTCTTGACATGCCCAATGGGTGGTACCCCATTATCTTTTGTTTTCTTAACTTTCTAGGAAGTGTTTTCATGGTTGGTTGAACTTTAAAGTTCTATTAAAATAAAATTTGTGTATAATTTATATTATTTAGGCCTATAAATCCATGTTTTTGTATTGGCATATGTGTCTTATGATCTAACATTTCCATCTTTGGTAATAATATATGCATAAAATAATTTAGTGTCTATATTTATAATGTTAGTTTTATCCTATATTGATACTTTAGTATTTGTGTCCTGAGATTTTGGATCTACATATTGTGTTTTGATGTCTTCATATTGAATAGTAACATCTATGTTTTATTTGTGTTTCTAGTAATTTTATGTGTTTTAATGTCTACATTATAAACTTTTATATCTTCATACCATGATTTGGTATTTGTGTTTTGAATTTTGACACCTGCATCTTGAGTATTAGCATATTATATGTCTATTAGTGTCTACTTCCTTATATTTTGGTGTTTACATTTTGAGGTTAGGTATGTACATCTTTATTTGTTAACATCTTATTCTAATCTTTGGTGTCTCAATACTTGGTATTAACATACATGTTTTATGTATTCTTATTTTTGTTTCCATAATTCATAACTTATAGGTGATATTGTATGTCTAATACATACACTAATAAAAATATTAATGCTTATCTTGTTGGTTCACCTGATGAAGACTTGTGATCAACCAATATCATATTTAGTCATTTAATATTAATCAAAGAATCAATATTGTGTGTCTATTTTTTTATTTTTCTTATGTGTGTTTTACCAACAACCATGTATAATATTTCCCCACCTTGCAAGGTGACCTTGGAAATTAGAAAAAATCTAGGTCATTTATCCTAAGAACAACTGTGTATGTTATTTTATCATGTTTCAAGATGATCTTGGAAATAGTTTGTGTCATGCCTTTTTTCTAATTTTCTATGGTATAAAGAATTAGATTTCATCATCAAGTGCTAGCCAAATCCCATGTTATTGTAGACTATAAATATTCAAGGATGAGTTATTATTATTAGCGAAGTGGAATTTTTTTTACCTAATTTCCATGAAGTGAGGTGGTTATCCACCAATACCCAGGCACTATACAACACCATTTCATCATAGATTTATACCTCAAATACCAAAATATATATTGAGGAATTCCCTAATCAACAATTCAAAACTATCATAGGATCCATTTTATCTAAAAATAATAATGGCATTAGAATCATAACATTTTCCAAGATCACCAAAAACATACCCATCGAGGTTTTATCTATGGGCTGATATTATGTTGTAATATCAATGATTAGTATAGTTTGTTTTTGTGTGCATCATTATTTTTCTCCATTTTTGATAAATCCATTTTTATATTGAATCCATCCAAACTAAAATGATATTGAAAATGAACCTAAATACAAACATATGTCACCCAAAATGAAATTGATATGTAAAATCCAAACTTGGATATAGAAAACCCTTTCAATCATAATCTATTCCTCTTTGATCTAGAGCACATCCATGATGATGATACTATTATCCTTTCTAATTGAAGTTAAGATAAAAATGAAGTAAATTATTTTTTTTAATATTGATCAAGGTAGAGCTCAAATTTACTAATTATGTCTTGAGAACAAGGATGATATCCTTTTATAGCTTATAGAAGCAAGATCCAAAATTCTTGAAAACTAAAATCTTAAAAATCTAAGCCACATCTTAAGTAAGAAAGACCCCACCATTTCAAATCCATATATAACCACTTCCAAAAAACCCATTGATGGAAACATATCATTTAATAGTTATAATCCTAATCCAAATTTCTCCCATAAAAAATGGAAATTGGTTATAACTAAAAAACTACAATAAGATCAAAATATCAAAATTGAGTTGTTTTGACCAAATGTAATATCTTAGTAAACAATTGTTGAATTGATACTCCCACATCAGCCCTAAAATATCTAAACCTTCACATTAAAACTAAAAATCCAATCAATTAGGCCCTTGAGTTTTTATTTATCCGAAAACTATCAACACCACTTTTGTGTGCATCATTTTCCCAAGAGTGGAAAACCATGAAAGATACCATCCAAGGATTACATACAGGCAATAATATTAGGACATACAAATTTAATTATTGTTTTCATTACCCATTAGACCAATATATGATTAGAATACCATTCCCAAATATTTTGAACCACCCAAATTTGAGAAGTATAAAGGAAAGGGTGATCCAAATAAACTCATCAAGTATTTTCTTATGTCTTGTCAAGAGGTTGTGTACAGTGAAATATACCTAATTCAACTATTCCTATGGGGCCTATGTAGTTAACCTTGGATTTGTTCTTAAATATTCCTAAATTATTTATAACCAATTTTTTATATCTATATAAAACATTTATATTACAATGTTGAGCATGAGCTCACCATGATGGATCTATGTAACATAAAATAATGGAATTGAGAGAGATTTTATTCATTCTTGTGATTATGGATATGTTTGGAAACTAGGTTCCCATGGTATATTTATAAAATTTAATTCTCAAATTCTTTACTACTAACCTCAATCAATAAATTAATTTACATCTCTAAGTTTATTTTGCCACTACCTTTGATGAGATTATTGATAAGGGAGTTCATATTGAGAAATACATTGTCATTAAAGTATTAGTGATTTTTTTCTAAGGATCAAAAAAATCAATAAAAATTATAAAATCATAAAATATTTATCAATAATAAGAATATTTTTGTGATATAGTCACCAATTCTAATCATGGTTCAAGACATTAAAAATTCTCCCAGTGTTACTATTCCTCAAGGCTAGCCAAGTAGGACATCAAATAAATATAGTATGCTCCTCTAGGAGAATCATTAGAATAAATATTTAATAATTTAATCACCATAAACATGATTATTTTTACACAAAAAAATACCTTTGATGATTAGATGAGATCTCACATGGTATAAAGAGGATGAATATTTTTAATTTCAAAAAATCAAGGGCTATTCAAATGCACAGTTTCATGAAGATAAAAAATTAAATCTAATATTTGTTCAACAATAGGGTTATTTAAATTGAAATAAGTGAAGATAATTATAATAACCAAAAATTATGGTAATATAATTATTCCTTTCTAAATCCCAATCAAAATTTTCCACATTGAAATCATGGTCAAAATACCCAATCTTATGAAAACCCCTCCATTCCTATGATTAATGTTTTGGCTACATTAGACACATATAACATCATGTATCCACCATCATAGTAAAATTTATATTTTTTTTGTCATTGGGGATAATAAAATCACTATCTAAAGGACTCCTCCATGTCACAAACTCCAAAAACCCAGCTACAATTTTTTTTTTGGATTTTCAAGGTTATGAGCATTGATTTCCAATAATTAACCTCATGTGACAAAGGATTTATTATAAATTTCATGTATTATACACTTGGTTAGTCTAACCTATTACTTATGGTATTCAATTAGAATCAGCTAAATCTAACCCTAACTAGTGGTTAACATCTACTTTATCAAATATATGAGCATATGTTTTAGTATACATTAATAAATCAATAATATTAGTGTATTATTACTAGTTGCAATATGATTGGTAACACGATAAAAAAATTTCAACACCAAGTATATCCTTACAAAAATGTTGATTGATATCTAAAGGAAGTTTAAATATTATTATAATTGACATGGAAGATAATTTAACCCAAATAGTAATGTAAAAACATGCATCACATTAATGTAATCAAGACCATAGTCATGACTCATGATATCATAGATCATAAATCATAACAATTAACTTACATACCATTGTGTATTATGAAAAAAATATAAAATAAAATGTATGGGCCACACTATACTTTTTAAATAAACCCATTACTATAGGGTAAAATCAAACCTTAATTTTCCATTAGAGTTAAGTTTAGGTTTTATCTTATTATAATACACATTTAGAAAACAAGCTTTAATTTACCTCATTCAATAATATGTAAATAATAAAGAGTGATATAAGGTTTAAACTTGGTATAAATTAACTTATCATAGACTTCACCAAATAAGGAAATGATTTTTAGTCTTTTATCATCAATCTTGATGTAACCACATTATAAAATCCAATTATAAGTCCAATACTTGGTGCAATATATTTTTTTAATATAGAAATGCATTTAATGGTAACTTCTAACTTACATAAATCTGTGGTGAGGATCATTGGTCATACAAATTATAACCCATTTACCTTCCAATCAATCATTGAATAATTTCATATTACTAATCCTTCATTTATTAATGTTTAACATTTTTTGGATATATGGTGTGAAGGGTTAAAGAGATAGAATAGTTTATACACAATGATGAGTAAAACTCTTTTATAAATAGATAATTAATTTAAAACTTAATTAAATTGTTAGGTTGTGGAGCTAAAAGCTTCACCAGGATGCAAACAAGAGAAGTTATGGAGGATGCAGAGTTGCAGGGAGTTGCAGGGAAACCAGCGTCGATCTGATCAACTAACGTCAGTCAGATGGAAGTGAGGAAGCAACCAGCGTCGGTTACCAGTCGACCGATATCGGTCTTGGAGGAGCCAACGTCAGCAGCCTATGCGTGAATAGGCAGTTTGCATGTTGATTCTGGAGAGTTTATTTTTGGACTGTTAGTTTGCATGTTGAAGGCTAGTCTTAGTCTTGAGTTGCGTGTCTAATTATTGTAATTAGGTTAGTCTAATTATTGTAAGCATGAGACCTATATATGGACTCATGGGTTGTATTTTAAAAGTGTGCTAGAAAGCCATAGAGCTTTTAGAGAGAGCTAGATTAGCTCCTCTTAGTTCCAAAGGGGTGCTGAGAGTGTATGATCAGGGAGAGTTGCAAGGTCTACAAGGTCTAGGAGCTGATCCACCAGGGTACTGGTTGAAGAATCATAAGGACTTGGTGAGGCAAGGACAAGGGTTTTTTAGGGGTGTAGAGATATCTACATGGTGAGTAAGGTCTAGTGATTTTCAGGTAGCAGAGAGCAGGAGATCTACTTGGAGTACGGTTGTGTACTTGGTGAACTGGCAGCATGTTACTGACTAGTTGGAGAGGTGAACATCAATTCTATATTTGAGCTGATTATTGGGACCGAGAGAGAGAGGGAATAAGGTCTTGAGGTGTGGCGAACCTTTGAGGTGGAGGAAGAAGTGGCATCTTCCTTATTGTATATTCTTCTAAGTGATTATTAATATAATTATGTATTGTCTCTCATATTCCTGTGTTGTTTCATATTTCTAGTTACTTATTGATTCTGGTATAATTCCATGTTTAGTTGCTAATACAAGAAGTAATCATATGTGCTCTAATTGGTAGAGCAAGATCCTGACTAAGTAGGCATCGGAGCATGTTTATTGTTCTAGGTTCCTGACAAGTGGTATCAGAGCTTTTAGTTGGGTTACTAACAGGTGGTTTCAGATCTGGTAGTGTTTGTTGATTACAGGGTACTCAAGGGTTTCTAATTGAGTGGGAGTATAGCAATGGCAGAAGGAAGTAAGCTATAAATGGAGAAACTGAATAACACCAATGGTTTGATTGATGGAAAGAAAGAGCAGGGAAAAAAGATATTGTTGGTTGGTAGCAAATCAGCATGAAAGAACTGAAGATGCAGATGTTGTAGGTGTTGTTGCACAGGATGCTTTGGGAGGTTTTTTTTTGATAAATTTCAATCTTGGATAATAGATTATGTTGCCTCTTTCCATGCAGCCCCAGGGAGAGGAGCTGGTGAGCCTTGCCAAAGAATTGGCAAAGGAGAAGTGAAGCTGAAATTGCAGATGGATGACACACAGTGGTTGAAGGAAGTCATGCAGGTACAAGTCTTGGAGATGAGTCTAATTTCTTTAGGAAATTTGGGTGATGAGAGATGCACTGTAACTCTCATAGTGAATACACTTGAATTAGATGGTGGTAAGAAAGTAGGTATCCTTTATCTATCTACTTATACTGCTGATTCACCTTTTGTTGCAGAGATGTGGCTTCATAGGCTTAGTCACATATGTAGAAGGAGAATGCAAGTTTTGAAGCAGAAGTCAGATGTCTTTAACAAGCTAAAGAATTGGAAAGCCTTGGTGTTCATGGAGGATATGACAGACAGAGATCAGGTGAGGGAACTGAATTATTCTAAGTAGGGCTATGTTGATTTGAATAGGGTTTTGATCCACGGAGAGCTCGCGGGTAAAAAGTTATCACTCACAAATGAACACAGGTACCGGCATTGGTCAGACAGTAACTGACATCGACAATAGGAAGACTGACATCGGTCATGAAGGAACTGATGTCGACAGAAAGGATATCAGCATCAGCCAAGGAGACGACGTCAGCAGTCAGGGTCAGTGCAGGGAACTGACATCGGTCGGGAGCAGACTGGGAGATCACTGAGATCGGTCACTGGAATGGATATTGGGCAGACAGAAAGCTATCAACAAGTCTCAAACACTCATGTCAAGGTCAAAAAGGGTAAGTGAACCTCATATTCATTGTTCACCTTCTTTATATTGCTTATTGATGGTCAAAAACTAGGAAGATGTGAAGAGGCAATGTAGGTAGAATCCAAATACAGTGGGAGCTTGGCATGAATGAGGAGTGTGAGTCCTTAGAGAAGACCCAAATAGGTATTTGTTGGTAGAGTTTTCAGCTGGAAGAAAGCACTAAGAGATGGATGGATTCCCATAGTTAAAGAAGAGAGTGGATGGACACATAAGATAGAAGGCCAAGGTATATGGTCTTGAGGAAGCTGCAGGATAGTGGTACAGGTTTGACAGGTAGATGACTAAGCATGGCTTTAGTCAACATCAGTGTAACTATTGTGTTTATCTTACCAGGTGGATAATGATTGCAACATTATTCTGTTACTGTATGTGGGTGATTTGCTAGCAGGTTTGTACATACAAGGTTTTTGTTGAGCTAAAGGTAAGGTTAGTTCAGAGGTGTGTCATGAAAAATTTGGAGCAGCAAAATTCTTTGGCATAAGAGACATGGAGATTTTGTCTCCAGTGGAGATGATGTGAAGATGGTGTTGGTGAGGTTCATTATGCAGGATGTAGAATCGGTAAGCACACCAAGGGTTGGACAGTTCAAGCCTAGC
The DNA here is from genome assembly GCA_037957365.1 of Torreya grandis. Taxonomy (NCBI): domain Eukaryota; kingdom Viridiplantae; phylum Streptophyta; class Pinopsida; order Cupressales; family Taxaceae; genus Torreya; species Torreya grandis. The sequence goes on along the minus strand of JARHVA010002551.1, from coordinate 674,762 downwards.
TTGAAACAGGGTTCGAAATCACATGAGGTCTAGTGTAGACCTAAGTTTCTCCCAATCAGTGGGGGTTGTCAGAAAGTATGGAGCCAATTCAGGGAAGGAGTACTTGAGGGTAGTTTAGTGGGATCAGCAGCAGGGATTCTTGTTATGCAGGGTCAAGGTCTTCACTACATAGATGTGTAGGTTTGGATGTGGCAGGTTACTTGAATGACAGGTATAGCATCACAGGTTGTGTGGTGGTTGGTATTTAGGATTGATCTTGAAGAGGGATACAAGCCAAGGAATAATTTAGATGGTGTACAGGTATAGGTACAGGTGTAGCTATTTATCTCCAAGTGGGAGATTGTTAGGTTGTGGAGCTAAAAGCTTCACCAGGATGCAAACAAGAGAAGTTATGGAGGATGCAGAGTTGTGGGGAGTTGTAGAATCAGTTGTAGGGAAACTGGTGTCAGTCTGATCAGCTAACATCAGTCTGATGGCAGTGAGGAAGCAACTAGCATCAGTTACCAGTTAGTCGATATCGGTCTTGGAGGAGCCGATGTCGGCAGCCTGTGCATGAATAGGCAGTTCACATGTTGATTCCAGAGAGTCTATTTTTGGACTGTTAGTTTGCATGTTGAAGGCTAGTCTTAGTCTTGAGTTGCGTGTCTAATTATTGTAATTAGGTTAGTCTAATTATTGTAAGCATGAGATCTATATATGGACTCATGGGATGTATTGTAAAAGTGTGCTAGAAAGCCATAGAGCTTTTAGAGAGAGCTAGATTAGCTCCTCTTAGTTCCAAAGGGGTGCTGAGAGTGTATGATCAGGGAGAGTTGCAAGGTCTGCAAGGTTTAGGAGCTGATCCACCGGGGTACTGGTTGAAGAATCATAAGGACTTGGTGAGGCAAGGACAAGGTTTCTTCAAGGGTGTAGAGATATCTACATGGTGAGTAAGGTCTAGTGATTTGCAAGTAGCAGAGAGTAGGAGATCTACTTGGAGTATGGTTGTGTACTTGGTGAACTGGCAGCGTGTTACTGACTGGTTGGAGAGGTGAACATCAATTCTATATTTGAGTTGATTGTTGGGACTGAGAGAGAGAGGGAAGAAGGTCTTGAGGTGTGGTGAACCTTTGAGGTGGAGGAAGAAGTGGCATCTTCCTTATTGTATATTCTTCTGAGTGATTATTAATACAATTGTGTATTGTCTCTCATATTCCTGTGTTGTTGCATATTTCTAGTTACTTATTGATTCTGGTATAATTCTGTGTTTAGTTACTAATACAAGAAGTAATCATATGTGCTCTAATTGGTAGAGCAAGATCCTAACTAAGTAGGCATCGGAGCATGTTTATTGTTCTAGGTTCTTGACAAGGTGTGAAGGGTTAAAGAGATAGAATATTTTATACACAGTGATGAGTAAAACTCTTTTATAGATAGCTAATTAATTTCAAACTTAATTAAATGAATATTTTAACTTAATGTTGATATTTACAAAATATATGAGGTACAAAATTTGAAATATGTTATAGTAATTAAAATACCAAAGAAAAATGACACTTTTCTAGATTTATAATGCATAGGTGGATCTAAGTTGTGCATAGGTATAAGTGTGTAGGATTAGTACTCTAAAAATAAATTTATATTCTATAAATTATATTTATATATCCAAAAACACTACCATATACTTTTTGGACAATAATTTTAATGTTGCTATCCATTTTTTGATGTTACTATCCATTATAAAAAATGTGTTAGATTGCAATACGACTAACTTTATTATTCATTTTTTTTGCCTTTTTAATTATGTATTTAGATTAGGAACAGATGATTTATATGGATAATTATGGATAAAATCCTAGATCTCAACCCTTATCAACACTTGGGATGTGTGTTTTCTAAAAATGGGTTACTGGGATCATAGTGTCGAGTTGACCTCAAATACCACTATGTTAATAAACATTGATTACATAGCCAACACTCCAAGGAGGGTCTTATACTTATGTAGTTATCCCCCATGTGTGGGAGTGTGTGTGAACAATGGTTTAATATATTATATGTATATTAATGAAATTATATAGATTATAACCTGAAAAATACCACTCATGGGATGCTCTTTGGATGCTTCATGCCTTTTATATGATTACTCCTGTGAGTGATAAATAAATAAGGAAGAATAGGAAGAATAACTTAGTTACATGATTGTTTTAATGATATTTTTTATGTGGTAAATTGTTATTTTATATATGAATAATAAGATGGATTAGACTTGTATATACCACATCTTTTGAAAATTTCTCACTATAGGGTTTAATAAGACAAATATGTTGACCCATAGATTTCAAATAGTTTTCAATTTGGATGAATTTAGGTGACTAGACACTAGATAAAGATTTATAATCTAGCATAGATGTTAGTGTCCCTCTATGGTCAATAGTGTATATGAGTATAGAAAATAATTGAGGATTTAAAATTGATATTGAATGATGTATATCAAGTTTTGAGATTTTTGTATAGTACAAGAGATCTAGGTCATCAGATTTATATTGTTCAAAGTTTAAGATAATAATTTAGGCATAATTATATGGAATATATGAGCCTTTTATAATGGGAAATTCTAAAACTAAAGGGTACATCCTTGATTGGCATTTGTCAAATGTATAAGACTGAGATGTTATAAATATTCAATTTTAGTATCTAAAATTAAAGACATACAATCAATCAATTTTAAAGGTAGAGAATTCCAAATTAAAATATCAATTTTTATTTAATATTATAATCATTATTAGTGGGATAATATCTGGATCAATAACCAAAATGGACCTACCAACTCCAAATTCATACATTTCTACTTTTAATGGAATGTTATGGACCTATCAACTCCAAATTCATACATTTTCCACATTTAATGAAACATTACCCAATCTATGAATTTTCCACTAATTGGAGCATTTTCCATCAAATAAAGGATAATTTACCTTTTAATTCAATTTATAATAAATCCACAAACAATAAACCAATCCTCTTTATTTTATTAACTACATTCATTTCTCAATATGCATTAACATTTGATATGTAAGAAATAAATATAATATAATTATGAAAATACCAATCATAAGACCATCCAATTTTACCTTTTTATAAATTTATAAATTGTAATTACATGCTAAAACCATGTATTAACAATTGAAATTGATTAAGGATCATTTAAAATATTCATAGAATAATTACACCATCAAATGTGATTAAGACATCTTATAACCAATCAAACTCCAATCTAATTACAAATTAGAACCAAACTAATTAAATCTATCAATACTAAACAATTAAAATGATATAATTCCATTAATTGAGAGAATTCAACATTTAATGATGCCTAGACTTCATGTCCACAACAATTCAATATAATAATAAGACATAATTCTACCAACATGAAATAAACTTGTGAACAATTAAAAATAATCAAACTAAATTATAAAAGCTACACCATAATGTACAATCATGATTGGCATATAACTAAAATACAAAAAAAAAAACCTAACACGTCTAAGATTCCATAATCATGCAATAGTTCCATAAAATATCATGAACAAATAAGAAATATATCACACAATAAATCCATGTTGAACCTCATAACCAACCACATATGAAAATGTTTGCATTCACCACAACCATATGAATAAATTCATATCAAATATCATGTTAATTGAACTCAATCACAATTTATAATATAATCATTGTCTAATAATATTTGATCCTATAAAATAACATCCATATTTGAATGCAAAAAATAAAACATTAGATTTAATTGAAAAACAAGTATTCTAACCTTATCATATACAAAAAGTTTAGAAATAACTGATTCACATTATACATAATAAAGAACATCTACTCCAAATTTGAATAATAAAATTATAAAAAGTGATCGTAATAGAACTAAGTATATTATAATAACTATCAAACATGTTCATGTGCCATAAATGTCATGAATACAAGGTCATTGATACCAAATTATTTTCTCATATGTTCCATTGATGAAAATTGAGAACACATAAAAATGAATTGTAAAAATGATCCCATACATGTGGTATGAAATTCACACCCACCCCAAGCATAAATAAAGGGAAGAAAGGAAACTAATTGATTACATCAAAAATAAAAAACTAAAATGAATTGAGGAAGATGTAATGAAAGATCATAAGTACACCAACTTAGGGTTAGAACAACAATTACTAAGACAACACAAAACTCACAATAGGAAAAACACTCAGGCACCAGGTCAAAATAACACAAAATTCATTCATAGTTTATATCTAACCATCATCTATACACCATATAAGGGTGAGATGATCTCAATACCTAATAATGAGGGTAAAATTCAAAACAAACCATTTTAAAATCAATGGAATAAAAAAATAATTATAAATCACTAACATACACTTACAAAGTCTATGTTAGGGTTTTGAAATGTGTACAAAGAAGGTTTGCATGAACTTTATAGTATTTTCCTATTGCATAATTTTTTTGAAAATACATTATGAATATAGGGTCCTAAAATTTCCATATTTTACATGGAAATATAAAAAATGGAAAAGAAATAATTATAAGAATAACTTCAAGAGAGCACGAAACAAAAAGAGACTAAAAACTTACTTCTTGGAATTTCTCTTATTGTTTTTTAGGATATAAAATTTTACTCAGTGTTTCCATTTATTTTCTTTCTCTCTCTCCTCATTTTGTTTCCAATGATGGCTAGAATTCCATACCATTACCTATTCTAAAATTAATGTTGTCATCATCACTAAAGGATTCCATTGTGGATTCTAAAAATACCCCAAGATCTTAAATACAATGATGGCCTTAACGCAACATGAAATACAACTATAGGTTCCTCACTCAAGGTTTGACTTTGACCCAAAAACAATAATGGCCCAAAATTGAGTTGAAATTATTTCTAAGTAAATAATAATAAATTCATAACCATTAAAAAAATGATTAAAAACATTATTTCCATGCAATTAAAAGTTCTAATGGTGATCAAGTTCCATTACCCCTTTGTGGGTCCTAAACAAAATTCTAGGCACCAACCTTGGAGATTAGGTAATTTTCCCCCTTCATGGCCCAATTTTAGTGGCCCAAACATAATTATAATTGTATATTCTTTCCATAAAAAAGGATTTATAAATCATTTTACATAATAGTCTTATAACAAGACAACATAACCCAAGGTCTTGAAACCCAATAATGTTATTACTTGCAATAAGGACAATTGGCATTATACAACCAAAAAACTCAATGGACTTTAATTTATCTCTTACAAGTAACTTCCATTTCATTCATCTAGATGAGAGAAGTGTGGTAGTCATGTGGTCCTTCTAAGCGTAGACCTATCTCAGTTGTCACCCATTATCTATAATCATAGAGTGATATCAGTAGTACTAGTATATATAAATAGTCATGAAATCATAACTTAAATGATATAAATAAATAACAATATATAACTAGAACTGACCTGAGCATGACTCTGATAAAAAAATATAACTCATACATGTTACACCTTAAGCAATAAAATAACATACATAAAAAGTATATTATCCAAAAAAATCAAACTATAATCAAGCATGATATGACATCCATCTTCCTAAATGTGGCACCATCTTAGGGCTTAAACAAAAACTTTAGGGTATTTCTATCCTAAAATACTTCTATCTTCCCAGGTCACACTATTATCCCTCACTTGATCTCATTAGACCAAAATTTTCTAAATTTTTATTTTTTGTATAACAATATTATGATGGGATATGATCCTAATGGGGTCCAAATAAATCATCTCCTCTTTTAATATCTTCATATTATTCCAATATAGAACATGAGAGGGATTGTAAACATACTTGTGTAGAATTCCACATGAAATACATCATGTATTTTTTAGAGAATGAGGAAGATCTAGATGGTAGGAAACATGACTTATATTCTCAACTATGTAAAATGGATCAATGTTTTATGAAGAAAGTTTTTATAATTTCCAAAATTTATATATCTATTTTGAGGTCTAACATAAGACTATTCATACTAAGATATAGGCCAAGGGACATAAGATATAGTAAATACAAGACTTGTAGAAGTGATAAAAAGGTCTAAATTTGAGAAGAATAGCCAAGGTTTAGGTTTTCCAAGTGTAAAAAATTGAGGTGTTATATGATCTATAAATATAATCTACATTCCCCCCTTTAATCTAGTAATTAAATTTCTAGTTTAAAGTAAAGGAATGCATACATGGGTGTATAGAACACACCTTATCTTTATATGTGCCCAACTTAAGTGCTTTACTGGTGATTGACATGCAACCAAGAGCATGTTGTAGTATATAATCAGTGCATATAATCTAGGATTGAAAGTACTTAAAATTTATTTAAATTGAAATATCAAACTTTAGGAGTACACATGTCTATCTATGTAACTGCATTTCCTATTGGCAAGTTGATTTGAAAAAGATGTATCATTGTAAGGCTCTAAAATTGATATTATTAAAAATATAGATAAATCTTGAAAGTGTATATATCTAATGATATATATATATATATATATTGGAAGGCACATGCCCCCAACCTTGGAACAAAATTGAGTTGCCACCTAGCAGTTGACATTAACTCAACCATGCAACCTAATAATACTTATAACCTGGTGAGTGTGAGTCAACCAAGTCACTCAAACTATCAAACTGGTGAGGCTGGATGATACTATCAATTCCAACTTAAAAACTTGTCAATATTGAGTGATTTTATCACCTAAACCATACTAAAGGGTGAACCAATTATTGCATCAAATGGGCTTAATAAAGTCTGTAAAAAGTTTGTGGGATATCAATACGTAAAAAAAATTGGAATCTAAAATTAAATTGGATTTTTAAATATGAAATTGATTTGTATTTTTAAATATTAGGCACAAATTTCATATCATATGAAGCTATGTCTCATGTTGAAATTATGTATAACAAGGGTACCAATGCATATAATTATACCACAACTGTGAATTTGAAACATAAATTATGTGTTTTGGCTAATTTGTAAAACTATGTAAGTTTGGATAACATGCTTCCAAATAATTACCCCACTATATATAGATAAAACTAAAATTAATATAAGTACCAATGTGGATAACATGTTTCCAAAACATGCAGCCACTATAATATGGAGATTTTGAATACTGAATAGTTGTGGAGAACATGTTTCTAAAACGTGCCCCCACTATAATCTAGAGATGATGAATATTGAATATGTATAGAGAACATGCTTCCAAATCATATCCCCACTGAATCTAAAAACTATGAATGTGTGGAATCCATTCCCATATGACATTCCCCCACTAAATCTGAGAACTGATATAAGTACCACATAGTGCATAAGTGTGGAGAACATGGTTCTATGACATGACCCCACTAATATTCCCCCTCATTTTAGGTGAGTTAAATATAATAACTGGTAGTTAGCTCACCTTAAAATGATAATATAACTATATAATCTATTAATGGAACCATATATCATATATAAGGAACATATCTAAGTAGATATAACAGTATAGTGCATAGAATAAATGTGATCACATGAAGGTTTAATATTCATCATAAGGATCATGGAAATGCATAGATAGTATCAATATAATCTCAATAAGCATATACATAAGAGCACTAAAAATTAATTCAAAAGATAATGGTCTAAGGATACTACAAACAAGGGGCATGTTCAAATGCCACACAATTAAAGGGATATGACTTAGTAAAATGTGCATAAAATCAAGAATGACATGTTCAGATGTCCATAAAACAAACAATGACATATGTAAATGTCAATGAAATCATACATAGGAATATGGGCTGAAATTAAAGGAGCATATTCAAATTCTCAAACAAATAATTCAATAACAAGTCAAGACACTCAAGGAAGTGGATAAAGTAAATCATAAGAAACTAACATAAACATGTCATAGTAGCCTATGGATCTAAAGTGTTAGGAAAAAATGTCAAGTGTATAGTATATCAAGTACCATATATAAGGTATAATCATGGTTAAATGTATGTTTAATTACATATTTAATATCAAACATGATAGTGTATAGTGACCATAAAATCATATAGCCTATGTATATCAAGATCAAAGAAGCCGATGCCCCCAATGTCTTCATGACATGAGTAGAGGGAAGGACCAATATCCAAAAATAATAATAGGTCATTTATTTATGTATACTTATATCACACTCAATTTTAAGTGTGATATATATGTGTGTATGTATAAGTAACTAAGTATGTCATCCATCAACATGGAACTAACACAATATGCCAAGGAAATAACAGAACATGTAAGTGCCAAAAGTGTTTTTAGATTTTTAAATTTTTTATAATTTTTTTTAGTATTTTTGGAATATTTGAAAAGGAAATATCATCCTATGATTCCATCCAATGGATGGTCATAGATATCTCCCTAATTTATGCCTAACAACCTTAAGTTAGATATTTTATGTTATTTTCATCATGATTGGATAGGTTGAAAAGGTACATAGCATGTTCCTCCTTGAATTTTTGATGTGTAATAGAAGAATTATTTATATCATTTGAAATATGTATTAATTTACCTTCATGAGGAAAAGAAATACCTTACTAATTTAGATCAATGTTTGCTTCCAATTGATATAGCCAAAGAGTTCCTAGTGTAAGTTCATATGGAGATGTGGTGGGTATAACCTAGACCCATGTTTTAATTACTTTAGGACCACAATAAATTGGTATTATTATGTTTCCCAAGGAGTATTTCCAACCTCTTTTATTTTGTAAGTTTGTTAGATCAAAGCCAATTTTTTGTAAGCATCTTACATTACAAATAGATTTCGCTTATGTAGGATCAATATATTTATGCCAAAAATAAGTACCACCCATGTATAAGGTAATTATTAAATTTTGTTGTCATGGATGCTTTTTGTATTGTTCACTTTGAGATTCTTTCATAAGATATGCACTTTGGATTCACCCTATGTTAAGTAACATTTGTGAATTGGTCATATAAAGATTAGGAATGCCATATTTGTGTTCATAATGATCCTTAGGTAATATATCTCCATCCTTTGTGTGAGGGATAAAAAATTTATGTTTGGAGGGAGATATGTCAAGTTATATTGAATGAGTAATTATGAAGGAATCATATATATGCACATAATTATATAAGTAGGTACATGAATCATATAGTTTATGCAATGCTCTTTTTTTTAATAGGAAAGAAGGCATATTATAAAGATAAATTCCAATTCTAATTTTGAGGGTCTAAATGCTAGCACATAGGCTGTACTTTTGAATCAAATAGTATAATATTGAAGGGATTCATTATCATGTTGTTTGAAATTTTATAAATATTCTAATGGAATTTTTGGCACCTTCTATATATTAAAATCCATGAATGATGCATCTTATAATTATAATAAAGTGATTAAGGAACACTTTGGTAAACTATATATCCAATTTTGAGCCCTTTCAGAAAAACTCATATGAAAAACCTTGAGCAATTGTTTGTCATTTTGTGTACATTGACCAAAAGAATGTACATAGTTAATCATGTGGTCAAATGGGTCCTTATGTTTCAAAAAGAGAGGTAAATATGGTAATTTAAAATCTTATGGATAATAATATTCAAGTATAGATTTTAAAATAGGTCAATTATTAAATGATGTTATATGTGCATTATTATTATGAAGAGAAATTTGTATTTAAAGTATAGAAACATTAGGTTTACCAAATGTTTAACCCTATATTTGGATATAGAGATATCCTACCTTGGTGGCATACTAGGGTTAATAATATATAAATGACAATGCACAATGGTGACAATCAGATCTACATCAAGCCAATTAATTCTAAACTTAGATATAAGCATACACTTAATTTATTATGTTGAGTATTGGCTAAATATAAAAAGTAAAACTAAACTATGCATAGAAATGAAAAATAAGCGATATACTTAGTTAGTTATGATATTAATATTGTGTTGTATCTAAAATAGGTATAAATTATTATGGAAAGATATTATGAAATAGTCATCATATTCTAAATCTGATGTTTTTGGAGTTTTGGATAAAAATGTCATCTTGGGATAGTTGTGTTAACACTATTATCAATATTCAATGTAAGTATCATGTAGAGAATACCTATTAGAAAAAGATGTGACCACCTATATGATTATAGGTTTGAAATAACCTTCACTCTAGTGCATTCATATATGGGTCACATATTGTCACTCCTCATGAAATTACCAAAACCCTAGTTCTTCATCTTCATAGTGACCTTGCAAAAAATGGGTTAGTGGGCACATGATGTTGATCTGACCCCAAAGACCCCACCGTCAATGGATTATTCCTACATATATAATACTCTATAAGAGGTATTTATTCTAATTTAGTTCTTCCCTGTATGTTTACTTATGTATGAATCATGTAATATATGAAAGTCAAGTACAATAGTGACCTAGCTTGTAACTTGGCAAATCAGGGTCTTAGGTTGCTCCTTTTGTGTTTTAGACCTATATATTTCTTGTACCTATGATTGGTATGGAAATAGGGAATATTTTATTAATTGAATTCTCTTTGAATGATTCTTGGTAAGAATACTTATTATTGTTCCTGTGTTAATAGGTAAGGAATGAATGAGGGTTGATCTTGTATTTATATCAATCCTTTTGGAGTAATAACTTACATTAAAGCACTTAGGCATCTTGTATTTTTGGAACCTTGTGTATATTTAAATCCATGAATAATTCATCTTATAATTGTAAAAAAGTGCTTAAGGATCACTTTGGTAAACTATATAACTAATTTTGAGCCTCATCAAAAATACTCATATAGAAAACCTTGAGCAATTGTTTGTCATTTTGTGTCCATTGACCAAAAGAATGTATATAGTTAATCATGTGGTCAAATGGATCCTTGTGTTTCAAAAATAGAGGTAAATATGGTAATTCAAAATCTTGTGGATAATAATATCTAATTATAGATTTTACAATAGGTTAATTATTGAATGAGGTTATATGTGCATTATTATTATGGAGATCCATTTGTATTTGAGGTATAGAAATGTCAGGTTTACCATATGTTTAACCCTATATTTGGATATGGATATATCCTACCTTGGTGGTATAATAGGGTTAAGAATATATAAATGATAATGTATAATGGTGATAATTAGATCTACATTAAGCTAATTAATTCTAAACTTAGATATAAGCATACACTTAATTTATTAAGTTGAGTATAGGCTAAATATAGAAAGTAAAACTAAGTTATACATGGAAATAAAAAATAAGTGATATATTTAGTTGGTTCTAATATTAATGTAGTGGTGTATCTAAAATAGTTATAAATTATGATGGAAAGATATTATGAAACAGTTATCATATTCTAAATCTAACGCTTTTGGAGTTTTGGATGGTAATGTCAACTTGGGATAGTTGTGTCAACACTACTATCTGGGTTTAAAATAAGTGTCATGTATAGAATACCTATTGTAAAATCATGTGAACACCTATATTATTATATTTTTGAACTCACCTTCACTCTAGTTCATTCATATATGGGTCATAGATTGTCACTCATGAAATTTCAAACACACTAGTTCTTCATCTTTATAGTAACCTTGAAAAAAATGTGTTAGTGGACACATAATGTTGATTTGACCCCAAAGACCCCACTATCATTGGGTTATTCCTACATATCCAATACTTTATAAGAGGGCCTTATACTGATGTAGTTCTTCCCTACATGTTTACTTATATGTGAATCATGCAATATGTGGAAGTCAAGTACAACAGTGACCTAGCTTGTAACTTGGCAAATCAAGGTCTTAGGCTGCTCCTTTAGTGTTTTATATCTATATATTTGTTGTATCTATGATTGGTATGAAGATAGGGAAGATTTTCTTAATTTAATTCTCTTTGAATTCTCTTTGGTAAGAATATTTATTATTATTCTTGTGTTATTAGGTAAGGAATGAATGAGGGTTGATCTTGTATTTATATCAATCCCTTTGGAGTAATAACTCACATTAAATCACATAGGCTAACCACTAGGATACGTTTCATTTAAAAATTGAATGACTTTAAGGCACTGGACACTTGTATCGAGTCAAGACACTAATGTTGATGTTAGTGTTTATCCTAGATGTTAGTGTCCATGGAGTAGAAAAGTAGGTATAAGTTTAGAATTTGTAGCAGTGGAAGATAAGTACATTTTAGGCATTCTGGTCAAGATATAAGTCTTAGGTCATCAACATAAGATTGTTTGGACTAATATATATTCTAAGGGGCATAATATAGAGCAAATATAATACTTTTAGAAGTGGGAAAAGGGTCCAAAATTGAGAGGAACAACCAGGGTTTGATTTTACCAAGTGTACAAGACTTAGATGCTATATAATCCATAAATATCATATATAATTTCTTAAACCATGTGATTTAGTATGTTTTTTTCCAAGATCAATGTTATGCATGCTAATAATTTTAGCATACTATGTTTGTATCCTATGTTTCCATGGTCCTTATCATGCATTTATTAGGGTTTACTACACTATTATGTGTGATTAATTATCATATCTTTCCCAACTAGGGTCACATTATTATGGAAATAAATGATTAATTCAAGTTTTCCTCAAAAATACCTATTTAATCCTCATAACAATGACTCTACAAACAAATAAATGAATAACCAAAAGAATTTGTATTATATTTAAAGAGCATCACAAATTATGTATACAACATGTAAATAGATGTGAAAGCATATGTATAATTGATGTCTAATGACTTGTGTGTGTGTGTGTGTGTGTGTGTGTGTGTGTGTGTGTGTGTGTAGAGAGAGAGAGAGAGATAAAGAACAATAATACATTTTATTATTATCCATAAAATAGGTAAATTTGATGGGCCTATAAAGAGGCAGTGTCTTATTGGCTATTATAAAGGCTAGTACTTATCTTATTATAAGCCTAGGAAATTGTATACTATGGTTTATTTATATAACTTTAAAATAGTAAAATATCATAAGTTAATGAAAGGATATATAAAAAAAAGAGGCTTAAAATCCTCTATAATGGATCTTAGTAATTAAGCTTGGTGAGATACCCATGTACAAAAAGTGTAAATCAATCAACATATGTGTCATAAGGTGTTGAGATAGGTACAAGGATACCTAATAAATTATTAAAACACAAAATAAAGTACTATAATAATATGTTAAAATATGATGATTGATCCATCACTTAAGGACTTCCAAAATTAGATGTTGAGATGTGCATGTAAGGATACCCAAGAGAGATACACACTATATCCAGAATAAAGTAATATCATAACACAACACTCCCCCCCATAATGTTGAATGGGTGGAGTGATTAATAAATTTGTATTAGTGATATAAATTAACTACTTAAACACTGACTAACTAATAGATGTTATAGATATTGTAACTATGTTACACATAAAATAACTAAACAAAACTTTTGAGGTATCAAAAATATAGATAAAAAATAGGATAATTGCTCTAAAGATATCACTATTACTATTGGTAAATCTTGTGTATGGAACCCAAAATAACACCAAAGTAGACAACGAGATAATGGGGAGACTAGAACTTACTCCACATAAAATGGGAAACTTTTAATCTATCAAAAAAATACATCACAAAGATTAAATTCACCCCAAAAAAGGAGGGGTCCACAATATTTTAAGGTGGTATGATCCACACTTAGATATGGATATGTAGTAGGAGTAGAAACATGGTTAAGAACTCAATATAATTTTACAAGTGGTCTAAATCCACAATGAAAACATGAAGGATGTGTCAAAAATATATAAGAGGTCACCAAAAAGTTACATATAAAATATGAGAGTTACTGATGAAGGTCATTGAACCTCTTCACTTAGTTAATAATATCAATCTAGGGTAGTGTCCAAAGTCTATATATAATAGGGTAGAAGAATTATAATTAGCAATCTGATCTATTGAAAATGACATTCATGAAATTGAATTAAAATTATGAAATACAATCAATCACAAATATATGATATCAAATAAAATCTAAATAATAATTATCTTGTCAAACTAAAATAAAAAAAGTAAAAGTAAAGTGTTGAATGTAAATGTTGAAATGAAAAAAATTAAAACAAATCTTATAATTTTGAACACACAACACCCCCTACATGTTATACAAATAAAAAAATATAAAATATTTTCAATATGGAAATGAAATAAAAGAACACTAATCTAGAAATACCACAATTTTTTTCCTTAGTGGAATGGGCCCATGTTATGCCTCTAGAATAGGACTAGAAACAATTAATCAGGAAACTTGGAAATGTTGGAATACTTCAATTTCTCAGTAATAGATGAAAGTGTTTACAATATCTTACAACTAAACAATACTATAAATTATATTCTACAAAAATAATCTCTCTAACTCTATTTAATAGGAAATATGTATTTGTAATATAACATCAATAACTAATTTCTTATTCTAGACTAAACAAACTCAGTTTAAAACTTAGACTTGTATTATTGGCATAAGAACATCAGTTTCCACTTTAATAGGAGATAAAAATGGAACATACTTAGGTTGTAATATTTTATTTTGTCTACTAATAATTGGGTATGAATTTAGTAATATTGGTTCCCTGAATTCTCTCATGATGTCCTAATAGCTTGTGAAAATATATTTATACAAAAAATAGTATACTACTAATACCTTACCTATTTATGGAAATTTCTATTTATATAAATGTCTATTTTTTAGGGATAATAAATATGTAACCTTATAAAATTATCCCAAAATGGATCCTTCAATATTTTCTTGATCTTATTGTGTAACATTCTAGACTGTTGATCTCTAGACATATGGTATTATTGATCTCCAGAACTGGTTTTCTAAGGGTCTCTAGAGCCAGTTTCATATGAATATTTGGAGCCAGTGTTCTATGTAACTCTGGAACCAGTGTTTGTGCAACTCTAGAGCCAGTGTTTGTGCAACTTTGAATCTAGTCTTTTTTGGATCTTTAAAGCTAGTATTTTATTCAACTATAGAGTTGGTTTGTATGGGGCTTTGAAGCTACTATAGGAATTTAGAGCTAGTAAAAAAATTATATATATGTAGTATTTAAGTGTTACAACTTATTCCATCCTCATTAATGACTATTTAATCTTGAATGTTTAAAAATTGAAATTTATTTCCTAAGATTATTAGTTTTATTAAAAAAAATTAGAGAGTGATAGATTTAAATAATAAACAAGACTTTTATCCTATATATTACTTTAAATTAACTAAGATCTAAATATTATAGATAAATACAATTTTAAGGATGATAAATAGAGGGGGAAAGACGGTAATTTTAGGATATAATGAGGTATATTTTAGCCTCATCATCTCCCTCAAGCTTAAATATTATAAGTCCTCATGTATGTCATTATTTATGTGGTTCCCTATTTAGAGTCATTCTTTCCAAAAACATTATGTCCAAAGTCAGCATGAGCTTTATGTTTTCTAGCCCTTTCTTTCCACCATTTAAAATATGCATATACATGTTCAATTTCACTTTTCTATAGAGGTATTGGCTCTAATATGAGTGTAGGTATATACCTCATGCCAACCCAGTAATTTTTTAGTTCTCTCATCATTTTTACAACAATATTGACTCTTCTAAGAGACCATTTTAGGTTTTAGGAGAGATGAGCTCTCTATTCTTCAAAGGGATTTTAAATGTGTCTCACCTCTTTGTGAATGTTATGTAAGCTACATAAAAGTATATTTGAGTGCATACCTCAAAATCCATAGCACTCTATAATATATTTTTAAGATACTAATCTACTATCCCTTGGGCATATGAAAAGTTTTTAAATTCTTTAATAAAGTCATTGGACTTAGGGTACACATGTCTCATCATAATCCCTATAGTTTTTCCTTAGGTATAATTTTTGTTAGTTATGTTTTCCCAAGTAATTTTATTTTTGAAATTAAAAAGTAGGACCTTACTTGGACTTTCCCTACAAATAGATTGATCATAAATAATATTAGATGGACTATAAGGTACTTATGTAATAAGAACTCATATAGGAGGTTTTTCTAATCAAGAGGGGTCTCAAAATAGGCTTATATGAACTATTTTTCATCCTAAAAATCATGTGTTAATCCACATGATATGTTTAGTAGTTATCACATATATAACTATTCATGAAGAAAGAGGCTATACATGAAATCAGGTCTCCTACACTCAAGTAATTTCTTCCCAATTTGACATGCTTCATTCAACCTAGACTCAACCTTATATTTTTGTTATTTTATTTATAGAAGTTATTATTTCATTTTCTATTTATATTCTTTGGTTTCCTTCAAGTATTTACATTCTTCTCCCATATATTCATTAACTGAGTGTAGACTAAATTATTTTGTACCTTATTATCTTCCTTGACTATATGGATTGGTAGGGTTGTTCTAACCTATACTACTTTTTCTAAATAAGTAATCTTACCATTTTTATCAAGTATTCTAAATTTTTATTCTTTTAGATCATTTTTTAAGGTAGAAATAACATTTTCCTTACCTTGAAGGGCTTGTCTCAAAAATGTTATCTCATCTTCCTATTGTCTAATTGTAGCTTTAGATTTAGAGAGGGTCATGACTTAGAGTGTTTGTTACTCCTCAGATAGGCTAAAATTTTGTTGTTCTTATTATTCCACCATAGGTGCCTTCCCTTTATCTATGTTTTATTTAATTGATGTAGAGGGATAAGGGGATTCTTTTTTCCTCCATGACTAAATTTTATATAGGCATGTCTACAAAATCTTCTACTTGGTTTAAAGTTCCCAAAATTTATGCAACTAACTATTCTTCAGTTATTTTTATTCCCTAAAACATAAATAACTTCCTCCTCATGCCTCTCTTAATAGGAGAAAGCTTAGGTTTATTTTTATCTACCTCCTCATTCGCTAACATAATAAATATTGGGGTTGGATTAGTCAACACTCAGGCTCTTGACTCTTTAGTTAAGGTTTTGCTAGCTCTTGGGGAATGTGTTTTTTGTTTCTTTATTTTGAATTTCCACTATCAAATATGTCTTGAGGTATACATATCCATTTGGTTCATGAGCTTCAAAGTAAGGATTTTAGTAAGAATTGGGGTTCTCAACCCTTGCCTCTTCTTCTTATGTGTATCTTCAAAAAACTCTAAGCATTTTTATTTTCCTTTGGCTCTAATCAATAAATGGTGTTTTAAAATCAATTAGATCAATCCATGATGTTTTAGAGGACCTACCCTTTATACATAAATTTTATCCATGGCTTGAATAATAGAATATAGGAAATGAAGAAGATTTACTACTCAGTCCTCGTTCTCTCTCCCATATGTAAAATGGTAACATTTGCATAGTGGTACCCAAATTATTGACAAATTCACCCTCATAAGTAAAAAACTTCATGATTGATAGGGAAATAATTCCCCATGGTTTTGGGAGACTTAATATCTTGATTCCCTTACACTCCCATTTTCCAATATGTACTAACTTAGGAGTTGGCTCCCATTCCTTATGAAAGATCTAAATTAAATATTGATAGGACACTTTGATATGATAAAAATAATTTTATCCCTTAGGGATGTCAAATAGATTATTTATTATGGTGAGGTTTACTTTTATCTTTCCTCAAACCTTATAGCATTATTTTTGAATATTTTAAACAAACTCTTCCATAATACGCTCATTTCACCCTTCAAACTTTTCCAAAAATTCCATCCATCCTACAGTCCTAAACACTTTTATAGTAACTTATTTTTCTAAAAATGGTTGGATATAATTAGGCTCTAATTTATTCTTTTCCCCATGATCTAATTGAGGTAAATAAGTAGATATTTTTACAAATATAAAGAGTTTATATCATTGGATTTATGGAAATAATTTAGTAGGCTCCAATATAGGGTTTTGGTAGTAGAATGAGCTTAGAAAGAAATTATTTTCACTAGTTAATATAGTAAGGTTTGATAGTGGTGGAGTACGATGGAGGGTAGTGAGAAATGAGTTTCTAAATATCCCCTAAGATGTGAAATCAATGAGTGTGAAGTGACTTAGATTGTGGGAGGTGACTTTGAGTGTTGGAAGTGACTTTGACATGGGCATTCTCTTTTTTAATCCATCATGCCACTTCATGTTGTTATCTCCCCTCACATGGTGATTAGATTTCAAATTTTTATCTATCACATACTCATTTTTAGAATGATTCGACCTCATATACTCATTATTATTTGTAGTTATCACTATTTAGACAAGATGGGAGGGTAAGACTCATGATTGGGTTTTCCCTTTTTTTAAATGTTCAAAAAGTGGATATATATATATATAATATCAAAACTTATAATCAGGTTTAAAATTTAAAAAATAGAATAATTACCTTGACTCCTCTAGTTGACCTTTCACTTACATGTGTCAATAAGGATGAAGATTTTTAGTAAGAGAAAAAAGTTAACAAGGTGTATTTTTATTGCTTCTATGGGAAAAGTTGCCATTTTTTTGGTTTTCAACTCTTCCCCTCTTTTTTTGGGAAAAAATCTCCATTTTCTAGTTTTTCAGCTCTTTTCCTTTATTAGACCATGGATATATATTTTTTTTAAGGTGGGATATAGGATATATTTTGCATGATAATACTTTCTTGGTAAACTCCTCATTGGTGGTTGGTTTTTTTATATAAACACAACCTATGCTCATTTATCAAGAGTGTATTTATTTATCCATCAATTGGTAGCATTTGAATAACTCCATTATCCAAAAACTTATTGATTTCATATGTTCCTATCTATCAGGTGAAAAATTTTCCTTTCAAGTGCTAATATTTAGAGTCAAATAACAAGGTACAATATCCAATTTTTAACTTTATTTCTTATATATGTTGATCACATCATATTTTTTCTTGTTTTTGAGAGAGGATTTTTCTAAAGTACCTCAAACCTCATCTTGTCCAACTCATTCAATTGTATAATCATTTCCTATTATGATTTTGTCATTTAAATTCCTATTTCCATTATTTTTATTAATGTTTGAAATTCAAATTCAATAGGAATATGAGGTTTTTTCCATACAATAGTTCATATAGAGTGAATCTTGTATTATATTTCCATGTTGTGTTATAGGTCCAAACTGCTTCAAGTAGATTATTTTCACAATCTTTCTTTTTAATATCCACCATCTTGGTCTAAATATTCTCCAATTCTATATTGGTGGCCTTAACTTGGCCATTAGCTTGGGGGTGATAAGGAGATGACTTCATGTGGGTGATCTAAAAGTGTTCAATGAAGGCTCATTTTATTTTGGAATTGAAATATGGACCTTAGTCTAAAATAATAACTATAGGTTCTCTAAAGTGTTGAAGAATTATTTCATACATAAAATTAGGAACTTTTTCTTCTCAAGTAAATATCAAGGCTTATACTTTAACCCATTTGGTGACATATTCAATGCACACTAAGATGTACACTTTCCCTTGTGACAATGGATCAGTAGGGATAATGAAATCTAGTCCCCATTTTTTAGAGGGTTTTAAAACCACTTGATGATGGAGGAGAATCTCATTAGATAGTGTGGGCTTACCCATCCTTTGGCATTGGTCACATTATTTCACATAGCTTTTTACATCCATATGAAGTGAAGGCCAATAATATCCAACACATAGGACCTTATAAAAAGTCATGTGGGCTGAATAGTGACCTTAATTTGGTTCATCATGACAATCTCTCATGATGTCATAGACTTCATGTTTTTGCACAAATATGCATAGAAAAAAATTAGGTCTATATTTAAACAATATCCCATTAATCCATTTAATGTTGAGTTATCCTTAACTAGAAATTTATTTTACTTATTAGTGAAATCAAATTAAAATTCCCCTATAGTAAGGTAATTAGTCATGTCTACAAACCAAGGTGTATATTTTGAGATTGAAAATAGTTGTTCATCCAAAAAATTATCTTTAACTGGTTCTTTTTCCCCTATATTCTTCAATCTATATAAGAAATTAGTAACCATATTTGCATTTCCAAGTTTGTCAATTATTATTACATTGAATTCTCTCAATAGCAACAACCATATAGTGATTCATCCACTTGCTATTATATTGCGCATTAATTACTTGATAGTTGAGTGATCTGTATATAGAAAGACCTCATAACTATTAATATAATTATGAAACTTTTTTATGGCATAAACAACACCTAGAAATTATGTTTTAGTGGTTGTATAATTTTTTTCAATTGGATTCAAGTTATTATTAACATAGCAAATAACATACATTTTACCATTATCTTATTTTTATCCAAAAAAACTCCTATTAAAATGATGAAAGAATCAATATGAATTTGAAAATGAAGTTTATTATGACCTCTTAGTATTGGATTAGAATTGAGTCTTTCCTTTATTACCTCAAATTTTTATTGACAATCATCTATCCATAAGAATTCATTATGTTTTATGAGTAAGGAGAACATAGGTGTTATAATTACATTCAAGTATTAAATGAAGCATATATAGTATCCTTAATACCCTAATAAACTCTTATTATATATTTGGTTATTGGGTAGAGGCAATTTTTTAAATGACTTTAATTTTTTTAGGATCTAGTGGTATTCTTTCATCTGAAATATGACGCCCTAAAAAAATGTCTTGATCTACCAACATTAGACATTTTTTATGACTTAAGGACATTTTATGAATTTCACATATATTTATGAATTTATCTTTATTTTTAAGGGTTTTATCAAAATATTCTCATACACAGTGAAATCATCCATATAAACCTTAACAGATTCATTGGTTAGTTCTATAAATATTACAAGTAGAACTCTTTAAAAAGTAGCATGTGTATTACATAGTCCAAAAAGTAAGAGCCTAAATGAAAATTTTCCCCATGGACAATGTAATGTATTCTTACCTTATTCTTTTATTAATACTTTTATTTATTTTTACCCATTCAATCCATCTAAAAAGGAAAATTATTTATTCCTAGCCAAATTATCTAGGACTTAGTCAATGAATGGTAAAGGAAAATTGTCTCTCCATGTAACATTATTTAGTTATATATGATATACACAAATACTAATTTTCAAATTTTTATTTGGTAATATTACCAATGGATAACCCACTAACTTTTATAGATTGTATATATAAACCCTATTTGTAACATTTTTTCAATTTCAATTTTAACTATGTCTCTTAGTGCAGTGTTTATTATTCATTAAGGTTGACTTATTTGTCTTGAATTTTTGGTATAGATATGGTAAAAATGATAGATTTAATTCCTTTAATGTCAATTTATTCCCATACAAATTCATTTTAATGTGTGTGTAATATGTCAAACAATTTTCACTCTTGCTCATCAGATAACCAATTGTTTATATTCAACATTTTTCTTGGTTGAATTGTTATCTTTTTAGTGTCTAGATAGACTAAGTGTAATTTATTATATTCACTCATTAATGATTTCAATGGATAATGGTTTATTTGAAATATTTTTATCATCCTTGAAAAAAGACTCACCTTGAGGGACTACTTTTTCCAAAGGACAATGAAATACTAATAGAAATGGTTCTTGACTATTCTATGCCTAGTTGTTAATGTGTTGTTATATTATTTAATGATAATTTTATTCCTCATAATAAATTAATCTATATTAAATTTCATTTGCATGATTATTTATTGTAATTACTACTAAGGAAGATAGGGTTTCTTCATCCTTAATCACATCTGGATCATATACCCATAAGTGTTCAAGAGACTCTAGGGATGATTTTGCATGTGGATATAAGTAAATTATCTTAGAATTGAGTCCATTAGAGATTTTCATGTTTTATTACCTATAGTTTATGAGTGTATCTATCATGGAAATTCAATGTCTACCAAAGATCATTGGGTATCCATATTTTTTTATTTTTAGGTTGTAGTATCATGAAATCAATAGAATATACCCATGATTCTATGATTACCAAAACATCTTCTATAACAACTTTGGGTTTTATAATTGATTGATCAAGCATTTTCAAGACATTGGATGTTAATTTTACCCTTGATAAATATATTGATTTCATTATTTCAGTTGTCATCAAATTGATAGTAGCCCTAAATCTACTAAAACATTGGGTATATTTGTTGTCCATATGCATATTATTATCATTAGACTCCCTAGATTGCCATAGTTTGGTGGAATAATTTTTCCTAACAAGAGATTAGATAGTTTTACATCCACTTGAATGGTTTTATGATATTGTTTATTCCATCCTAATGTTCTTACACATATCTCTTTTATAACTTGGTTAAGTTCATGGACATATATTATGGCTTAAAATAATGGAATTTCAATGCTTAGAAGTTTAAGCTCTTATATTAGTTTAGACTCAAACCTATGTGACATTTCCTAAAGTGTAGCACCCCTCTTAATAAATTATATAAATGTCACTAATCAAGGAGTAAAATGAGGAGAATATTCTTGAGGATTTTCATCCTCTTTTGGATTTTTGGTAATAAAAACTTGCTCTTCCTACTTATCAGTTATTTTTGTAACGGTTGGGAAAGAAGGATCTATCAAGGTTTTTCCTAAACATAATTGAATATCATCACAATCAATGGCATTTATCCCAACTATTTTTCCTTTATCTAAATTTTAAGTATGGGTTTCCTAAATTATTTTGTTTTTCCATAAATTTATCAAGTAATTATAGTTAATGTACTTGTTCTTGTTTGGGGGACATGTTAGAAGGACTAGGTAAAAAGGATTGTTGCTGATTTTGGAGTCATATTTGTTGATTGAATGTTGCCTAAGGTACCCATACTTGGTTTTTTTGAGTCAGCCATGGTCATTGGTTTTGATTAGGTAACCATGGTTATTTATGTTTTCACTCTTTTAGAGCTAAAACTTGTGGTCCCCATTTTTGTTGAGGTTGTGGAATAGACCATGTCATATCCCATTGATTAGTAGGAGCTATTAGAAAAAATTGATTTGGATATTGATTATAAGATAAGTTTACCCCTTGTCTTTATGAGACATAATTAAGATCTTCCTTAGGTTTGGTATTCTTTTTTAGATTATTCTTAATGACAAGAGGTAGGTCATAATGCTCAGTAGCATGATTCTTTTCACAAATTCCAAAAATATTTATTTTATCAAGAAGACAATCATAAATAGGATGTTTATCTCTACATATTAGTAAATACATTATTAAGGGTTTAATGGATTTGAATTTTTATTAAATTCCATATAGTGTCATATTCAAATGTACCAAGATATCAATTTTAAGGTTTTCAAATTCTTCCATGAGTTTTCTTACTTCATTGTGCCCTTTTCCTAATTTTAATTTTGAATCCCAGTCTTCATTCATGAGTAATTTATATAGATTTTAGAAATATCTATGAGATCAAGTTTTTCACATCCCATTTTCCCATAAGATTTATGGATTCTTGAGAATCATCATTTAACCATTTCAAAAATATTGTTTTACATATTGTTGCATCTAACTCATTTCCACATCATTTACGGAAAAAGATAAATCAATCAAGATAGTCTTCCAATTTTTCATCTTCTTTTGGTTTCATTCAAAAGAGTTCTTAGTTATGATCTTTTAGCCTATAGTAATCCTATTAATTATCCAATAATACAATCTCCATTTTAGTCTATGTGTAGATAGAATCTATTTGTAAACCCATAAACCATAACATGGTTGAACCCTTGAGTGTGGATAGTGAAAGACAAAATAAAATTACATTAGTGAAAGCCCTACAAGAGGTGTTTATTTATACAATAATAAGTGAGATTAGATCTCCTGATATATAGAGGATTATGACTCACAATATAACTAATTACACATAGGAAATACCAAACTTAGCTAACATATGCTACATGTTAATCAAAGGTGTAAATTACCTTGAGACATATATTACAAATATGCTAAGATAAATTAATTATTATAACATTCCCCCCTTAATTGATCATATCTTGATGGAAAAAAGAGATAATTTATGAATGCCTCAAACTTATCATGTGTAAGTGACTTCATGAAGACATCTGCACACTAATCCTAAGTGGGGCAATATTAGAGTTGTATGTTGTGATACTAAACATGTTCATGTATGAAATGAATATGAACCTCTATATGCTTGGTTCTCTCATGAAACACTGGATTACAAAAAATATGTATAACACCTTTATTGTCACAATATATAATTTTAGGTTGAGTCTATGGAACTCCAAGTCCTAAAATAATGTGACATATCCATATCACTTCATAGATAGCTCTTATTACAGTGTGATATTTTACCTCTGTGGAAGATCTAGAAACATAATTATGCTTCTTTATTTCCCATGAAATTGGACCAAATTCTAAAAATAACACAAATCCAAAAGTGGATTTCCTATCATCAATAGAAGATACATGATCTGCATCAGTGTATCTTGTCAAGAATTTATCATTATTATTATACTCTAGGTCATACTCAATTGTACCTTTGATGTATCTCAATACCCACTTTACTACTTTCTAATGTGTCACATTTGGTTCATGCATGAACTAAGAAAGATAGCTAATAGCATATATAATATTTGTCCTAGTATATGTCAAGTAAATGAGACTCCCAATCAATTATCGATAGAGAGTTATATTTACTTCTGGTGATGGGTCTATATGAGACAAATATATTCTTGTCTCCATAGGTGTTTTAATAGGCTTGTAGTCCATCATCCTAAATTTATCAAGTAATGTCTTGGTATAATTCATCTATGAAATAAAAATGTAATGTTCCTTCTACCATACCTCCAAACCATGACAATAGTGTAGCATCCCAAGATCTATCATGTCAAAAGATCAATTGAGATCATTCTTAGTTGCATCAATCATCTTCACTATACTTCTAGTGATGATTAGATCATCAACATAAATAATCACTATAAAAAAACTCCCCCAAATTTATTTTGAGGTAGAATTTAGGAACATAAAGACTCCTATTGAATTCATGGTGTATTATATTCTCATAAATCTTGATCTACTAGGCTTAGGGATTCTATTTTAGCCCATAGAGAGACTTGATAAGCCTACACACCTTCTATTCTTGATCAGGTACCACAAATCCTTCAAGTTGAGTCATGTATACTTCCTCTTTCAAATATCTATTAAGAAAGGCACTTTTTATGTCCATTTGATGGACTTTCCAGCCAAATTGTGTAGCCATAGTAAAAATCATTCAGATAATCTTTATCTTAGCTTTGGGAGCAAAAATCTCTTCATAGTCAATGCCTTGTCCTCTAAGTATACCCTTTTCTAAAAATCCTTACCTTATACTTATCAATACTACCATCTATTTTTTACTTGGTCTTAAAGACTAATTTTCATCCTATAGTCTTTTTCCCTAGTGGAAGATCAACAAGCTACCAAGTGTTATTCTTTATCAGTGATTGATATTCTGCATTCATGGCATCTTTCCAAGGTTTTGACTATATGGATTTTGTTACTATAGAGTGCTCATATATTTCTTGCACAATACTCATAAGGGACATATTAACTTCTTCTCGATCCATGCTTTGAGTCCTCAATTTTGAATTCGATGTATCTAGTACTCCATTCAAGTTAACATCTCGTATATTACTTATATACCACTTGAATATACACTAAGCTATATGTGGTGGTGTTGGAGGTCCTATTTGACTATATTCCTTTTCATTTTCACCATCACTATATGAAAATCTTATAGGATTGTTTCCTATATCATTTTCATGTATATAAGGTGGATTTATTCCACTCTTGTCATCAAACACTACATCTATATTGATTAGTGCCTTCTTTGTTTCTAGATCAAGGAACCTGTATGCCTTTGATTGTGAATTATATCCCATAAAAATACATTATTTTGTGTTCTTATCCAAATATTCCTTTTTTATTAGGAACATGCATGTATGCCTTGCAATTAAAAACTTGTAGGTGGGTAACCTTTGGTTTATTTCCTATCCAAGCTTCATGTGGTGTGATTCCATCAAGAGCTTTGGTGGGTGACTTGTTCAACAAGTAGACTATAGTGTGACAAGATTTTACCCAATGTGTATTAGGAAATTTTGCATCCTCAATCATGTTATGAAACATTTCCAATATGAATTTGTTATGCCATTCTACAACTCTATTTTGTTGAGGTGAATATAAAGTTGTCAATTGTCGATTGATTCCATTCGCACTAAGATAGGTTGAGAATTATTTACTAGTGTATTCCCCCCCATGATCTAAATAGATGGTCTTAATTTTCATACCAATTTTATTTTTAACTATGGCCTTGAATTATTTGAATACTTGAAAATATTTATCTTTAATCTTCAATATATAGACCCACATTTTCTCTGAGTAATCATTAACAAAAAGCTAAAAATATTTTTACCCTCTAATACTGGGAGGAAAATGTCTACAAAGATAGGTATGCACCAATTCCAACTTACCAAGTGACTAATATGTAGTATTTCTAAAGGGAGCTCTTCTTTTATTTCCTACTAAGCAACTAGTACATATATTGGAATATTGCTTGAGTTTGGGAAGACCAAGAGCCATATCTTGTTTGCTCAATTATACCAAATAACCATAACTCAAGTGACCATATCTCCTGTGCCATAATCTACCTAGTTATGTATCTTTGAACACAAGTGTTTGATGATCATTTTGAATAAAATAAATTTAAAACATTTTTCTAATGTTATAAGCCTTTGCAATCACTTTGAAATGCTTAGACTTGCCTTTGATGTAGCAAAAATTTTAACCATTTTGGTGATCAATTTCAACCATGAGGTTGTGTTTAAGTAACTAACTAACAGATAATAGATTTCTTATAAGTCCTAGAACATAGAGAACATTTGAAATGTTGTAATTTTTATTTCTAAGTTTAATTTTGATGTCACCACTACCTTTTACTATATATGAGGTATCATTTCCAAATGATACATTTCCCTTTAATTTTGTTTTGGTCAATGTATAAAATCATTATTTTCTCCCTATCATGTGTCTAGTTGTTCCTAAATCAACATACCAAATTATACTTGGATGATTGGTAAACTCATGTGTTTCAATAACTAAACCATATTCCTCATTTGAAAAATAATTGTCTTCAACAACATTGCCATGTTGTTTAGGCTTGGCATTTTTCTATTTTCACCTATTTTTTATTGTGGGTGCTTCTTTTCTATTTGTGGTGAATTATTGGAAAAGGGATTCTTGCTTGATAATCACTTTTGAAATATTTTGTACCAACAATGTTTCAAGTCATGTCCCTATCTTTCATAAATTTAGCATGCTTTAAAAGAATGTAAATTATTCACTAGTAGATTATTCTACTTTAGAGATTACTTTAGACCCTTCATGGATTTCTTCCCCTTTTTATTTGATGTGAGTGCATGCTCATCATCTACTTCCTCTAAAATATGCAAAGCTTCCTCTTATTGTAACAAATTTACCAATATCTCAAAGGTTGGTTTTTTTCCTATGACATTCAAAGTGGTCACAAAGATCCTATATGCAAGGGGCAGTGCCCTTAGGACTATAGGGACCAAAGAATAATTTTTCACTAGTTTGCCTAAATATTGAATAAAACCCCATAAATTTTTAGCCCTTCTAAGGAATGCTTCTATTTTTTCATCTAATTTGAGCTTGAGAGTGTGTAATTCGCTTTGAAGATGCAAAATTTGATTTTGATTCTTAGATTCATATATTGTTTTAATCTTATCCCAAGCATATTTTTGAGTTATATCACTTTGTATATGAGGTTGTACCTCATCCAAAACTCCAAACATGATTATTAACTTAGCCTTTTTATTAGCTTTATCATATTTTTATTATTGATCAACATATATTGCATGTTGGACCCATGTGCCTTCTGTAACTAACCAAATATGTTCAAACTCTAAATGTGTTTGCACATTTGTTTTCCAAGCAGTGTAGTTATCACCATGAATCAATTGTGTGTCAGGGAGAATAAATCTAGGTCATGAACCATACATTGTGAATAATAAGTTGTGTATGACAAATTAAGAATGTGTTATTTAAGTATGGAAATGAAATATGAAAAAAATTTACAAATACATACATAAAGAGAGAAATTTTCACACCAACACATAAAAGTGTGTTAGACTCCATTGAAAATGCATCCAAAAAATACAATGGAAAAATGAGGAAACTAAACGTCAATCTCAGCCAAAAATACGTCAGAAGAGTTTACAATTAAATTTTCTATTGTAATATAATTTTAGAGTGGTGATAAATTAAAATCTCCCCCATTTTTGGTATTTGAAATTGCATAAAAAATAGCCTATCTTGTCAAAAGAGCCTCTTGGATAAGACAATTCATCATAACAAAAATGGCTTTTTGCCTTACAATATTCACTATTGTGATGAATCAATAAATTTCACCAATGAAGTTTAAAATATGATATATAATTAGAATAAATATATGTTTCATATATTAATATCATATAAAAACATACACTTTAAAAAAAGGTAGCATACAAATCAGAGTTACCAATCAAAATTTATGGCCTCTTAAGGGTCTAAAATACATAAACTAGTTAGCTAAACTGGTAAGAAACTAAAAATTATAGAAATATGGGTGATTTAAATGTAAAAAATAGCCTTACCGCTACATATATCTTTAAAAAAATTCCAAGGTGAAAAAAAATCACCTTCCCAAGCTTCACAGATCAAAAGTTATGAGCCTCGAAAGAAAATATCTTCAAATATGGCTCATAGTGATGAAGGACAAGCCCTTAAGGGCTAAAATTGCCCAATAGGTGGTCATATGGCATGAACAAAGATTGAAAATTTCTAGTTTCATGATGGTCGTGTTTCTTCTAGAATTGGAGGATCTAGGTGGTTTTCCACCCAAAAAATTGACCCTGCACCAAATGAAGACTTTCAAATTGCCCTCTACCTTCAAAATTTTACCATAGGTGCCTCGGTGATCTATTTTTAAAAAACAAATAATTTTTAGAAAGATATCAATGAGAGTAATCTAGTGATATAATATTTTATCCAATATTATTCAAAAACTAGCAGAAAAAACTATCATTTTTCTTCTATTCCTCACTTGTTCTACAAAATAGAAACTTAAAAAATGTAGAAAATCCCCATAAGCTCAAAAAATATGATTTTTTTTAAAATTCATAGTTTTATGAGTATAAAAAATATAGGATCAATTCAAAAAATTCTATATTTTTATATAAAACTAAAAAACCAAAAAATGACCCTAAAAAGATCAGATATGATATGCCAAGCTAGGATTTAAGATTGGTAGAACTGCATGACAAATTTTTCCTTATAGAATTTGTCATAATTTTAGCATGGGATGGTATAAATTATATTAATATTTTGTTGTCAAGTCTAGCACAAAATTCCTCTCGATCTCTACCTTATCTCTACCACTTTGAAACCTCCTCAGGATAACCTGCTCTGATACCAAATGAAAGATGGAGTGAAATTGCATTAGTAAAAGCATTACAAGAGGTGCTTATTTTTACAATAATAAGCGAGATTATATCTCCTAATTTTTATGGGATTATGACTCATAATATAACTAAATACACATAGGAAATACCAAACTTAGCTACCATATGCTTCATATTAATCAAAGGTGTAAATTACTTTGAGACATTTATTATAAATATGCTAGGATAAATTAATTATTCTAATAGATGGAAATAACTTTAGTTTTTGTTTATCATTATTGTAAACATAGGTTTGGCAAATCACCTTAAATTAAAATAATAATTGATTAAGATATTAATTTTCCATGCCCCTACAAGTAGGTAATATAGATGAGGATGTGTTTTCATAG
This sequence comes from Torreya grandis, assembly GCA_037957365.1. Lineage (NCBI taxonomy): Eukaryota > Viridiplantae > Streptophyta > Pinopsida > Cupressales > Taxaceae > Torreya > Torreya grandis. The sequence continues at coordinate 644,901 of JARHVA010002551.1, read as the reverse complement.
GATCATCCTCATATGGGTCTAATGCAATGGGATAATTGAATGTTCTCCCTTGAACAGAATCTTTATCTTATGTATTTATTACATTACCATTCTTATCTCCCATTTTTTCCCAAACAACATTATAAAGCATCTTTATAGGTGGTGTAAGCTCATCTGAAGTAGTTCAAAGTATACTTGATTGAGATTCTATGTCAAAGCTTTGTCTTGAAATTTTTTATATCCTATATTTCTTATTTTTATCATTTTTACTTACTTTTTCAAATGCATCCCAAGGCTTAGGTGATGATAATTGTGGTTCTTCCTCAACAATTTATAGTTACTTCACTATAATTTCTTATTTCCCACTTTCATGTTATGAGTTTATGCCACCTATGAATTGACTGGGGGGAGGCGGGGAGGGGGAGGTTATGGACAAGCCAAAACTAGTTAACTATATGTCTACATACAAAAAAAAAATTATCTTGTGAAAAAGTTCCTATCAGGTTTCACTTACTCCAATTAGCATGAAAATATCATTTGTTGTCACTAAAAATGATTTTTTATCTTTTGGTGAAGTAAGGAATATAATTCAAATGAAAATATACTAGGAACTTTTTAAAGATACCAATTTTGATAATCATTCCCTAATAACACTAATTGAGTCCCTGGCAATGGTGCCAAAAATGACAAGGGTCATTGAACCTCTTCATATTGTTAATAATATCAATCTAAGGTAGTGTCCAAAGGCTATATGTAATAGAGTAGAAGACTTCTAATTAATAGTCTAATCTATTGAAGATGGCATTCATGATATTGAATTAAACTAGTCAAATCTAATCAATCACAAATTATTGATATCACATCAAATTTGAAAAAATAACTATCTTATCAAATCAAAATTAAAATAATTGAAAGTAAAATGTTGAATGTAAATGTAGAAATGAAAATAATTAAGACAAATTTTGTAATTTTGAACACATAACACACCCTGTAGGTTATAAAAATAAAACAATATAAAATATACTAAATATGGAAATGAAATATAAATAACACTAATCTATAAATACCACACAATATGTCCTTCTTCCTTAGGTGGAGTGGGCCTTTGTTCTACCTTTGGAATAGGACTGGAAATAATTATTTAGGAAACTTGGAAATAATGGAATACTTCAAATTCTCCTTAATAGATGAAAGTATTTACAAGATATTACAACTGAAAAATACTTGAACTATTCTGCAATAATAATCTCTCTAACTCTATTGAATTAGAAGGTTGTATTTATAATACAACATCAACAACAACCAATTTGTTATTGTTGACTTAAGAACATTAGTGTCTAACTTAGACTTGTATTGTTGGCATAAAAACATCATTTTACACTTTAATAGGAGTGAAAAGTGGAACATACTTAAATTTTAAACTTATATTTTATCCTTTCATAATCAGGTGTGAATTTAATTTTTTTAGTTCCTTGAATTCTTTCATGATGTCCTAACAGTTTGGATAAAGATATTCATAGAAAAATTAGGATACTACAAATACTACCTATTTTATAAAATGTCTATTTATATAAATATCTATTTTTTTAGGAATATTATATAGTTAACCATACAAAATTATCCCAAAATAGTTCCTTCAATTTTATCTTGATCTTCATATGTAACATTTTGGACTGTTAGTCTTTGAAGCTAGGCTATTGTTGATCTCCGGAGTTAGTTTTATAATGTTAATTAGATCCAATTTCCTATGGATATTTGGATCCAATATCTTCTAACTCTTTGGAGTCAGTATTATATGCAACTCTAAATTTAGTTTTCTATTCAACTCTAGATCTAGTCTTATACGGATCTCCAAAGCTAGTATTTTGTGTAACTACATAGCCAATTTTGTATGGGACTCTGGAGCTACTATAGGACTCCTGAGATGGTAAAAAACTAATCTATACTTGGTATTTTAGTGTTGAAACTTTTTCCATATATATTGATAATCTATTTAATCATGTATACTCAAAAAGTGACATCTATTTTCAAGGATTTGTCATATTTTTTAACAAATTAGAAAATAATAGATCTAAAGAATTGATTAGAATTTTATATTATATCTTACTTTGAATCAGTTATGAGTTATAAATATTACATCCAAATCCACTTTTAGGGATGATAAATGGAGGGGAAAAGAGGGTAATTTTAGGATATAATGAGGCATATTTTGTCCTCATCAATTATTAAAAAGAAAGAACTACTAGTAAATATAAATGGTGTGTGGATGATACACTGAATAGTGGAAGAACCATGTTATTAAAATCCTTGAAAAGTGTGCTTAAAAGTCTACCATAATTGATCATAGATTTATCCCAAATTATCATAGAAGGTAGTAGAATATTTTTATATATAATTCGTTTCCATGTTCACAACCAACATATACAAGGAAATGTCAAAATTAGAATCAACCTCAAGTGTCATAAGTATGAGTAAAGTTATAGGTCATACAATATAAATAATAGATGATATGGGAGGACCCTCATGTCTAACAAAATTAAATTTGGCTCAGGATTCTCATGCTTGATAATATGTGAAAAATAACTCATGTATTACTTAATGTCATCACAAATAGTGGAGTAAACAAAAATAGGTGATGAGAGTGCATGAAGTGTTCCTAATGAAGATGAAACACATGATCATGTTTTAATTATTTTTACATTAATATTATATAAATGAGTAAAACTATGAATATTCATATTATGTAAAATAGGGAAATAATAACACAAATATGAACATAAAAGGGAAGATTGATATTTCACTTAGATAATTGGAAAATTAAAAAAAGCTCTGGAATAGGGTTAGTCTATTTTCATATTTCATTGCTCACTATCTTTAAAAATGTTTTGTATCTACTCTATAACTACTTAGATAAATAAAAAGAACCTCAAACCTTGTTTGGACATTGTTGATAAATTTGATACCTCTACAGCAACTGATATTATCCAATATATGTTGATAATGTCATTATTGACTTTGTAAATCTATTGTGCCTCATACCACCATGTTTGTCTGTTCACATTTTTCCTATGAATTTATCTCTAGTTTATTTTATTTTCAAACCATAGTCACACTTTTGACACCAAGATTACTTGAATAATAGGTTAGCTCTTTGGGTTGGATAGACCTCAGCCACTTCCCACCAAATAACGAAGTGTTTCCTATGTTCCAATACTTTGAAGAGGGCCCAAATTCCGTGTATGTATCCTTTAATACAAACATGCAATTGATGTGTGAAATCAAATACATTCCTTTAAAAAACTTTAGATTTACGTTAAGTGAGAATATTAGTCAGCTAGATTTCTATTTGCTCTATGTATGACTTTGTTTAATTATTATTTTGATAAAATGATATAAATATTAAATAATTGAAATATTATTCATAATACATAATTTGAATGTAAAATTCAATAAATTACATACACTAAAATGAGCTCTAAATAGTAATTCTCAATGAAATATGCAAACCTAGATCAAAACTAACTTTTTATGACTATGCATATAGATCACTGATGTAGAATTGATTGGGAGGATCTCTAAAGTTTGTTTCACCTAAAAATAGAATCCTATAATGCATTAGGACAAGGTCACACTAGGACAGATAGAGTCAGATTATAACCTTTTCTATTTTACTATGGTTGTGTTTGCATTGATTATGCAAGAATTTTTTCTAGTCACTTACCTACACCTCTCATAGGTAGTATGTTGAATGTTTGTAGGTGTTGAGTTATCACATGGAAGAACCTATAAATGTTAAACCTTAGTTTATGTACATAAATTGAATATACATCAAATTCAAAAGGTGGAATCAAGTAAGGGGAGTAGTTGAGATATCACCAAAAATCCTTGCATAGTTTAAGTGATGGCTATATAGTCCAAAAAGGCCTTAGGCCGATGTAGTTCTCCCTCCAAGAGTGAGTGTGTGAATTTTTGATACTTACACTATATGGATGCGGCTAGTAAATTAAATTAAATGATTGATAATGAATACCCTTAACCTATAATATAATAGATTTAAAATTAACCTATGATTATTGGAATAATTAATAACTTGAATTGGGAAGAATATGACTCTTTTTTTTAATGTATATTATCTTTTATAGAGAGTATTTTTGCCAAGTTGCTAGGTGATTCCTTGATTGGCCTTGATGTGCTTATATAATTATATATTTGAAATATTTTTTTAAACTATATTTATTCAAAGTGTGGAAGGGTCTACATGAAGTGTCTTGAATTTTAAAATTAACCATTATATAATGGGAGATGAGGTTGCACTAGTGGACAAGGCTAGGATGCAGCACTATTCAAACTACTGTGATCTTGTCCTAGAAGGACAAAGATTGTTAGAACTTGGATAAAAAGAATATGTAATAAAAATAGGGATGTTTGAATGATATTTTTTTATAATTTTAATATAGTTAGTATAATAGCGAAGGCTCTCATATATATTTTAAGTCAATGGAATTGTGATAGGTCAAGTAAAATAAGGATGTCAAGATTAAACATTATTGACCACGGAATGATTAATTTTGAGTGTCTACATACACTCCCACTTGTTATATTGGTGCAATAGAATGGAATTACTATAGTAAAGGATATAATAATCTAAGTGTGTAAATACACTTTGCATTTTGATATGAAGATTGATTTTTCAAGGTTCCTTATTTCAAAACCTGTAATAATGCCACTTAAAGTAGTTATTGTTCACATTTGAAAAATATAAATATGAAATTTGAAATTTAAAAATAGAGCAAGGAAAGAATAAAAATGAAATATTATGCAATATTATTTCCCTATAAATTGAAATTTGAAAAGTATGTGCCCCCTTATTAGGGCACTTGAAGAAATGTTGAACCTATAGTGAATTAAGAGTGATCAAGTCTCAATTATGAAAATAAGTGAAATCCCTTGATTTGGAAATATTGTATGCTCCAACCCTCATTTGAATATGTAGAGTACTCTTGTAGAATAATTATAGTAGAATAAATGGCTTGTTAAAGTGAAACCATAGGTGTTGAGTGTCATTAGACTCTAATGTAGCCCACTTTAAAAATGATATGAATCACATCATTATAGATGTATCTATATTCTATTTGAAAATTTTTTGCCTTTGAAACTTTTTAACTTTAAATAAATTAAATTTTAAATTTGAAATGTATTACCATGAACATGAATGAATATCATACCCCTTGTATCTATATTGGATTGATATAGAATTTCAAATAAAATTATAATTGTTTAAAACCAATAATTTCCAACTATTTTTTACATGTCCATGCATATGCATTAATTCTATGTGAATTTATAATTAATTAACTATAATAATTAGTTCACATGCATATAATATTCCCCCGTAATTTTAAAAAAAAATGAATCATACAATAATTTTTAAAATTATATATTGTAAAAAGTCTAAAATTTGTTGCTCATGAGGACGTGAATTATCAAGGCAAGCGCATTGTGATGTCCCCCTTTTGATATCAGGGATAAATCATGAAAGTCACTAATATCATAATAAAATTTGTAGAATATGTGAAATATATAATAATTTAATAATATATAAACATTTGAAATGTATTGCATTATAGTATTGAATGTAGCATTGAATTGCATATAAAACATGTGTATGATATGTATCATGGAACAAGATTAAAAGTAGAGAATAAAATTAATATGTGATATGAATCATAAAACCATAGTATAAGCATTAAGCATACACATATTGTCACACAATGTCATATAATTCTCATAAAATGTCACACGTCAAGCCCAAAGGCAACATCTAAGGGATATGTGAATATAGCACAAACACACTAGGCCAAGGTCCACATTCAAATGCATGAAGCCATACAAGAAAGAACATGTATATTTTTCACTCACAAGGAAAAGGGCCACACATAATAATCAAGAAATTCCTAACTTATCATGTAGTAAAGTAACAATTTGAAAATAAGCATAGAGTAAATTAGACTAGTCTATAAAAACCATATGTATCAATATCATTGTTAGCAAATAGTATATTCTTGTAACACAATGTAAAGTATGAGTGAATAAAAAAACACTTGTATGATATATATCTCATCATGGTATAAATGTTTTGGATAGATACAATATAGAAGTGTTCATGGAGAATAAAGAGATGCCCCCAGCTTATCAAGGTTGTTGGGTAAAAAGGGAAACCCGACATCAAGGAATCATTTAATAGTATGTCTTATATCACACTCACATACATCATGAAAAGTAGTGTGTTTATGAAAATTTAAATATTTTATCTTCTTAACATGAAAAAAAATAGCATATGGAAAAAATTAAACTAGAAACATAAGAAAATGCTTTTGAGGTCCTCATTTAGATATTTTTGGAAATTTTTTTATTTTTTTATTTTTGACATATATGAGTTTGTTTGTTTGTTTTTTTTAAATTTTGGAACATATTTTAAAATAAAAATATCTATCTAGGTATATTAATAACAAAAATACATGATGTTCATAGGATTTTTGCTAGGTTTGCCTTTAAGTGTACTTAATTGGTAAGCTCATGTACCAATATTTTTCAATGATTACAAATGCATCCAACCAATTGGGTTTGAATTTTTATTTGTTTTCTTTGTTAGCATTAGTATTATTTTTATTTTATATAAGTATGAGATCACCAATTTGTAATTCATGATCATGAATTTTCTTATCATATGCTCATTTAATATGTGATTGATAAACATAGTAATTTTTAGAGTCTGTATATGTTTGTTATCAAGCATTTATAATTTGTGTAGGCATTTTATTTAATATTCACTATTTTTATAACATCCTATAATGAGACTCATAAAGATGGTATTTATATCTCAAGATGGATTATAGATTTTGTTCCAATAATAAAATAATAAAGCATAACTTTTATTGGTGTGTGTACACTTGTGCGATATGTCTAAAGAGCATAGATAATTTGATTATGTCAATTTATTCCATGTTTTGTAATAGTATTACTTAAAATTTTATTGACTATTTTATTAGTTTCTTTAGTTAAACCCTTTCCTTATGGGTAATAAGGATTGGATAAATTATGATGGATTTTAAACGTAAAAAAAATATTTTGACTATTTTATTTTTTAAATATGAACCATTATATATTACAATTATAAAGGTAATCTAAATCTTGAAATAGTATGTGTTAATACAAAATTTCAAATATCCTCACCTATTCTAGTTTGAAAAGGTATAACTTCTACCCATTTTTAAAAATATTCAGTGGTTATAATGATAAATTTGTGTCCTTCTGATTATTCTTAATTTATTTTACCATTTAAATCAAATCCCTAAATATAAAATGGCCATAGAGAGACAATAGGTTGTAGCGCATGTGATGGTGTGTGATTAACATTGTTATGCCTTTAACATTGGCAACATAACTTATCATATTTAGGACATAATTATTCCATTATTTTCCAATAGTATCCCTAATGTAAGAGCTTGTAAGACATGGTCTTACCATTGAAGCTACCTCCACATTCACTATCATTAACTTCAAGTAAATTTATTTAAGTTTTAGTATGATTTAGACATTGTACTAATTATCCATCAAAAGAGAATTTGAAAAGGAATCTGTCAATGAGTACCTAACGCATGGCTAGGCATTGTAACCACTTTTTACCCTCCCACATAGAATTTGTAAAAAAGTATATTTGTAGAGATAATTATATATTGATGTACCATTTAAGATTGTTTACACTTTGGGTTACTACAAGAAATTCAAGTACATTGGTAATTTTAGTATCAAATAAAGGATTGCATAATTTTTGGATAGTAAATATTACATTATCATAATTAATATCAATTAGGATTAAATAAGTAGTATTATTCATAGCATCAACATATCGATTATATTTATGAGGATGTTCTTAATAGAGAAAAGAGAGAAGTGTGTTATGATATGTTGGACCATATCTTTATATGGGATGAGTTTATCTTCCTTATTTTTATAAACATTTAAAACTTGATTAATGACAATCTATGAATCACTTGATACTCATAAGTATTTGATGTGTAGATTTTATGTTGTTAAAATCCTAGTATTATATCTTCATATTCCACCATTTTATTTATGAATGAAAATCAAATGAAAAGACAAAGGCATGTGTTCACTGTTGACCATTTTTAGTCACCATGTAAGAGCATATTTTAATTTAGGGTTTTAGGTATAGACATGTAGTCTTTTCAAGTTCATTCAAGTTCAAAAAAAAATGGCTAAGTCAAAAAAATGTTGTAAAGAATTAGCAGCTTCTTAAGTTAAAAGGAGGCTTTCCAACACTTAACCATTTTATCAATTTCCTAACAAAGCCCAATAGATTAGGCACTCAAAAGCATGTAAGAGTTGGAAAAATAGAAGATCAAGGACATTGAAATATTGAGTTAAAGGTTAATCCCTCTGAGGTCCCAGGTTCCTGAGAAACTTCTACGTCAAAACTTTTAGGGAACCCTAGATCCTATATAAGTAGATCCAATAGTAAAGAGAAGGAAAGGAGAAGGAGCTAAGTAGAAAAAGACTTAGTCAATTCTCATATTCACCCAGATCCATGTGTCACTTTTTTTTTGAGTGGCACTTAGCCATTTCTTTTACAAAGTTACCTTGAGCCATGTGTCACTCTCCCTATAGCCTCAGACCTATTCAAAAAGTCTTTTAATACTTAGTCATATTTATTTAAATTTTTTTGGGTGAGTATCCACTTCATCAAAGCTTTAGGAAAGAAAATTAGTGGGATGCTTCTATGTGTCACAATATTGATGACCCACCATTTTAGAGCTACCCATACGAAGTTCAAAGCCCTTTAGGATAGTAGGTTAGTGGAATGATGCCACATGGTAAAATCCCACTTCCCCACTCTCCCAAATATTTTTATATAACCCAAATAGTATGTCAAAGCACCAAGATATCAGGTGAGTGGGATGGCACCATGTATCATAATCTCACTACTTTGTAGCCCCCAGGTGGTCTATGTAGGTCCAATAATGTGTCAGGGTAGAAGGTGAGTGATATGTTTCCATGTGATGAAATCTCACTTCACCATAGGATAAATAGTCAATATCCATTTGAAACCTCAACCAAGTAACATATTAGCAATAAGGAGCCATGTGTAAGTGCTAATCCCTAATCACATAGTAGTAGGAACACCCAGTGAATAAGAGAACATAGTTGACATTTGATAGAGCCCAGCTGAAAGAGATCGAGGAAGGGGTAAATAAATAATAAGCTACTACATAGACTTGATAGATACTATGGATTTATATCTTAATGGAAGGAATATATTTGGTGACCCTATAATAGGCTCGAGAGTCTAAAAAATATCGAGTACATGGGTCCTAAGGGGAAAATATACTCATAAAAGTAAAGGAGGCCCAAAATGAGCCTAATGTTGGCATGTAGATGGAACCCACCACTAAAAATCTTATTGGCATCCATATTGGCATTGACTAAGGTAAATTTTATGGCTTGTTTTACCTATCTAGATGTCAAATTTATGTGTAGGTTATGTAACTACATTGAATCATAGAATCAATCTAGAGTAGCTTGACGTGTGAAGCATGATGTATCTCAACTCCAAGTGGTAGAGTGGGTGTAAGGGGTGATAATTTATCCCCAGTCATCATAATATGGTTTTCACATTAGGATCAAGTAGAGAATAAAGATAGAAGATAAGTTGTAGGCTTAAAGGGACATGGCAAGTAGTTATGCAGAGTGGTCATGGCAATCTTGAGGAGATATTGCCACTTCCTTGACCCCCTTCTATAATCATGATTTGAATTTTTAATCACCCCATTAGTGGGTAATATCTACTCAAGATCCTCAAGCTTTGTATTTTATGCCTATTTAAATAGGAAGAAATATAATCAGAAGGAAGACCCTTTTTTAGCATAGAAATTTTGCAAAAATTAGCCCATCTTTCATCCTTATACCTTGATTTTATGCCTTTTAAGCAATGAAGAATTGTTTTACCCTCTCATAACTTTCATTATTTTTGTATCTTATTAATTTTTAATTCTCTCTTTATGGTGAAGTGTTATTCCCCTTTGATTGTGTCCAATTCCATTTCACCTCTATGCAAGTGAACTCTTTTTTACAGGTCATAGTCAATGTATCTTTATGATTTATGCATTATTAGTTGTGGTGATGAATGTTTATGTTTCTAATTTTTTGATATATATTTATACCTCTCTATGAAACATTTCTTCTAAGAGGTTCATGTTTGAGTCATGTATACCATAGTTCCCAAGGTTTTCTTTGTGTATGCTTAAGAAAATAGAGGGTGTCATAATATTCTAGTGTATCACCCTTTTTGTTTTCAGTTCCTTTGTTTATGCTCTCTCTCCCCCTTTAAACTTGAATTTGAATTAGTTTAGTGTTATATTAGGTGATCCATAAAGGGAAGTTGACCCTCTCCAAAGGTTCACTCTATCCATAGGTGATCTATAGGTTTGGGGTATTCCCATTGTGTCAATTGGGTGAGGATACGTGAGAAACCTCCTCACAAGGTGTAACCTAAACATGATAAAATTCACCTTGGGAATTAATGAACATAATCCTAGACCCACCACTCATATCACATTTAGATACATCAAAATACATGGCCCACATGTCGTTATCGACATTATAAGAAGTAAATTTTTCTATAAATTTAGCATTAATGGGTAATGGATCATGTAATGGGGTACAAAAAAATTCATTTGTGATAACTTTCCCTTTAATATATTTTTGTGAGATCATATGTAACTAAAACTCAGTAAAAACTAGTACCAATTTTTATGTACACCCTAATATATGGGGCTTTGACATAAGATATTTGAGTGGATCAAAGTTAGTGATGACATGAGTCTCATTATGAAATAAATAATGTCATAATTTTTGCATGTAAAAATAAGGGCTAAGAATATATTTTCGATAGAAGTATCATTTTTTCTCATAATCAAGAAGTGTGTGACTAATGTAGTAAATGGCATGTTCAAGATGATTATCATCATGTTGTGAAATCTAAGCACCCAAAGCATAATCAATTGTAGAAATGTATAATAAGATGGATTGATCTAGAATGGGAGGCATAAGAATAGGTGGGTTTAATATATATTATTTAATTGCATCAAAAGAAATTGACAAAAATTATCCCATTTGAATTTGATATTTTTCTTGAATAACCTTCTAAAATATTGTGTTTTATCTACTAATCGGGCCATAAAATGTCTGATAGATTGAATACAACCTTGTAAACATCAAAGTTAATTTAAATTAATTGGTGGTAGCATATCAAGTATATATTTGAATTTATTTGGGTTAACTTCAATACCTCTTTGATAATTGATAAAACCCAAAAAATTTCCTAAATTTACTCCAAAAACACTCTTTTTCATATCTAAACATACATTTTATTATCTTATTCTTTCAAATATTTTTCATAAATCAATAACATAGTCTTGTAAATTTTTTGATTTGGCTAATAAATCATCAATGCAATTTCAATTTTTTTATGTATATAATCATGAAAAATATGTGCCATAGTTCATTGATAGGTTGCTCCTACCTTTTTTAATCCAAAAGACATGACTACATATCAAAATGTCCCCCATGGTATATGAATGATGTCATTTCCTAATATATAAGATTAATCTTGAATTGGTTATATCCATAAAAACCATCCATGATTGATAACATTTCATATCTAATATAAAATCATCTATGTTTGGTAATTTAAAACCATCTTTAGTACAAGCCTTGTTTAAATCATGATAATATGTGTAATATTGAATATCTCTATTAGGCTTTATCATTGGCATGATATTAGAGATGCATTTAGGATAATCAATAGGTTGAATGAAACCAACATCCAAAAGTATTTGGGTTTCAAATTTAACCAATAAGGATAATTTTAGGCCATCTAATTATGTTTGATCAATAAAATCATTGCCTTCACCAAAAATTTTATGTGCATTTATTTCATGAGGAAATATGTTATTATGGTGGAAAGAAGGAATAGTATCATATGAACCTGGATATTTCAAAAGAGAATCATCATTGTAAAATTCATCCAATGTCAAAATTTCAAGTGAAATAGTGTTTTCAATGAGCTCAAGATACACTAATTATAGTTTAAAAAGATGATTAACTTGGTTATTATGCTCATATCACATACGTATAGTAGGTGTGAACTTGGGAGGTTTCTTGACTTGACTAATTCCATGAGAGGTTGACGTATCATGATACCCAAGACCTATATGCCTCTCATTAATAGAAGTAGTAATAGGATGGGTATTACCTTAATCATGTTTTCCAAATCCCTTTATAGTGGTGTACTCACACTTTTCTAAATATTCAAATCCAAAAGCATATTGCTTGAAATTTTTTAACAATTCAACTAAATGTGGTTCTAATGGGGGTAAATCAATGGGTGTAGTAAATGTTGGTACTTAAATAGAAGAATTCTACATAACTAGAACATATATATCTATATGATGGACCATTATATAATATTTGAAAGGATTTTCATCCAATGCACACGTACATATGTGACCTTCATGACTAAAAATAATACATGCATGCAATGTATAAGGAATGGAATTCATGGCATGGATCCAAGGTTAGCCTAATAAATGATTGTAATTAATATTATTAGTCATAACTTGACAAAGGGTGGCAAGAGTACACAGGACCAAAGTAATATTAAATGTAATTTTCCCAAGTACTTGGGATGGAATGTTGTCAAATCCACAAATGTTCATATCTAAATGGGTGATATCATTTGTTATTATGCCAAGTAAATTTAGTGAAGAGATATTATAAATGTTCAATCCTAATCCATTATCAATATTTACTCTTTTGACAAATTTATTTTGTATAAATACTTGAATATACATGGGTAAATATTGATCAATAATATTCTTTGAGGGAAGATCTTTTTTTCATAATAAATGCTTTATTGTTTCCATTATATAGTATGAATAATATAAGTTACATAAGGAGGTTCAAAATTATTAGGTAAAAGTGTCTTACATAATGCCTCATATATGATATCTTTACATATTGGTGTTATTTTCAATATCACTAGTAATAAAATCTTGGCATTAGTATTCTTTAATTGATATAGGATGTCAAATCCCATAGATTGAGTAATTATGCATGATGGAGGGGAAGTAGAAACATGAGTGACTCTACATCGTATATTATTAACAAGATGAACATTATGAGGTTTATTAATAATAAAGGGTTGCATACATGCCTTTTGGAACTTATTAATTATAAGAAGCAATTCTAATTGAATGTTATAACAATGTGAACTATAATGTAATTTTAATTGATATAAGGTGACTTTTTGAACATCATTGAGTATTAGCGATGCACATATATACTAAATAGTGTATTTGAAAGTAAGATAATATTTAACAAAAAATTACATGATTCAATGTAAAACATAAAATAAACATTCATTCATTGACCTCATTATGAATAAAATCCAAGCAAAAAATAAGGTATAAAGGTTGATTCAAGCAAGGGTTTAAATGATTATGTGGGCTCTTAAATATACTTGCTAATTCATAGATTAATGTTGGCCCAATATTTCAGAGCACTAACTATAGAGGCTAAACCATGTTTATAGCCCACTATCCCATCTCTAAGGGTATGGTGAGAGTAACTTTCTTGAGTGATATGCTCCTCCCAGGTGAATCATAAGCTAAATAGATAAATAGGCTTCCTATGGTGTAAAAAAGGGACCCTAGGAATTTCCAAAATACTTTCCACGCGTCACTTTTTTTTTAAGTGAGACTTAGACATTTTTTTTACAAATTTTCTCAAAGAAATGTGTCACTCTCTTTATAGCCTTGATCCTATTCAAAAAGAATTTTAATCTATAGTCATATTTATTAAAAAAATTATTATAAGTCTCCATGTCATCAAAGCTCTAGGAAATAAAAATAGTGGGATGCTTCCATGTGTCACAATTTTGATGACCCAGCATCTTGAAACTACCCATACCAAGTTCAAATCCATCTAGGCTATCAAGTTAGTAGGATGATGCCACATGGTGAAATACCACTACCTCACTCTCTTGGATATTTTTGTACAACTCAAATATATACTAGAGCACTAAGATAGTAGGTGAGTGGGATGGCACCATGTATCATTATCTCATTGCTCTATGGCCCATGGGTGGTCCGTGTAGGCCCAATAGTGTTTCAGGGCATAAGGTCAGTGATTTGTTGCCATGTGGTGAAATATTGATTTACCATAGGAAAAACATTAAACATCCATTTGAAACCTCAACCAAGTAATATAAGAGCCATAAGGAGCCACATGGAAGTGGTAAGCCCTGAGCACATAATAGTAGGAGCACCCAGTGCATAGGAGAATATTAGTTGGCACTTGATAGAGCTTGGATGAAAGATCTTGGGGAAGGGGTAAATAAATAAGAAGTTACTATGTAAACTTGATATAGCTTTAGGATTTATATCCCAATGGAAAGAATATATGTGTTGAACCCAAAGTAGGCCTAAGAGTCTACAAAATGTGGAGTACATAAGTCTTAAGGGGATAATATACTCACAAAAGTAAAGAAAACCCAAATTCTTGATGTTGACACATATATAGAACCCACCACTAATGAACTTATTCGCATCCATGTTGGCACTAATTGAGGTAAATTTGATCACCTATTTTTCATGTCTAAACATCAAATTTATGTATAGGTTATGTAACTGCATTGATTCATAGAATTAATCTAGAGTGGCTCAGCATGTAAATCATGATGTATCTCAACTCTAACTAGTAGAGTGGGGTTAAGGGGTAATTATTTATCCCCAGTCATCATAATATGGTGTGCACATTAGGATCAAGTAGAGAATAAAATATAGAAGACAAGTTGTAAGCTTAAAGGGATGTGGAAGGTAGTTATATAGTGTGGCCATGGCAATCTCGAGGAGATATTTCCACTTCCTTAACCCCTTCCCCAATCATGATTTGAATTTGTAATCACCCCATTAGAGGGTAATAATGACTCAAGAACCTCAATATTTGAATATTTTTCCTATTTAAACAAGAAGAATTGTAATCAGAAGGAGGACCCTTTTTATCATAGAAATGTTATAGAAATTGGCCCATCATTCATCCTTCTACCTATATTTTATGAATTTGAGTAATGAATATCTATTTTTCCCTATCATAACTTGCATTATGTGTGTATTTTATAAATTATTAATTCTATCTTTGTGTTAAATTATTATTCTCCTTTGATTATGTCCAATTTCATTTTACCTATATACAAGTGACTCTCTTTTCCAGGTCATATTTTGTGTATCTTCATGATTTATGCATTGTTAGTTATGGTGATGAATGATTCTCCTTATAATGTTGTCATATATCTCAGTAACTCTCTATGAAACATTACTAATAAGAGGTTCATGTTTGAGTCATGTATACCATAGTTCCCAAGGTTTTCATTGTGTATGCTTAAGTGGGCAGAGGGTGTCATAATATTCTAGTGTATCACCAAAATTTTTTTAGTTTCTTTGTTTATGCTCTCTCTCCCCTTTTAAAATTAAATTTATATTAGTTTAGTGTTATCTTGGGTGATCCATCATAGGAATTTGGCCCTCTCTATAAATTCACTCTAGCCATAGGTGACCCACAAGCTTGGGGTCTTCCCATTATGTCAATTAGGTGAAGAGACGTAAGACACCTCCTCATAGGGTGAAACCCAAATATGATAGCATTCACCTTGGGAAGTAATGAACATGATCCTAAATCCAAAACTCATAGAACATTTAGATACATCAAAATACATGGCCCACATGTCATTATCAACATTATAAGAAGTAAATTTATCTATAAATATAGCATTAATGGGTAATGGATCATGTAATGGGGTAGCAAATAATTCATTTGTGATAACTTTCCCTTTAATATATTTTTGTGAGATAATATGTAACTAAAACTTATTAAGAACCAATACCAATTTTTTTGTACACCCTAATAGATGGGGCTTTGACATAAGATCTTTGAATGGATCAACTTTAGTGATGACATAGGCCTCATTATGAATTAAATAATATCATAATTTTTATATTGAAAAATTAAGGGATAAGCATAGATTTTTTATGGAAGTATCATTTTTATCATAATCAATAGGTGTGTGACTAATGTAGTAAATGGCATGTTCAAGATGATTATCATCATGTAGTGAAATCAAATCACCAAAAGCATAATCAGTGGTAGAAATATATAATAAAATAGGTTGATATAGAATGGGAGGCATAAGAATATGTGGGTTTATTATATATTCTTTAATTACATCAAAAAAATTGAGAAAAATCATCCTATTTGAATTTGGTATTTTTCTTGAGTAACCTTCTAAAATATTGTGTTTTAACTATTAATCAAGCCACAAAACATTTGATGGATTGATTGTGACCTTGTAAACATCAAATTTGATTTAAATAAATTGGTGGTAGCATATCAAGTATAGATTTTAATTTCTTTGGGTTAACTTCAATACCTCTTTGAGAAATGATAAAACCCAACAATTTGCCTAAATTTACTCTAAAAACACACTTTTTCTTATTTAAACATACATTATATTATCTCATTCTTTCAAATATTTTTTTTAAATCAATAGCATGGTCTTGTAAATGTTTTGATTTGGATAATAAATCATCAATGTAATACTCAATTTTTTTATGTATATAATCATGAAAATATGTGCCATAGTTCATCGATAGGTTGCTCCCATATTTTTTAATCCAAAGGACATGACTACATATCAAAATATCCCCCATGGTGTATGAATGATGTCATTTCCTATTATACAAGATTAATATTGAATTGGTTATATCCATAAAAACCATCCATGATTGATAACATTTCATATTTAATATAAAATCATCTATGTTTGTTAATTTAAAATCATTTTTCAGACAAGCTTTGTTTAAATCATGATAATATGTGCGATATCGAATATCTTTATTAGGCTTTGTCATTGGCAATATATTAGAGACCTATTTAGGATAATCAATAGTTTGAATGAAGCCAACATCCAAAATTATTTGGGTTTCAAATTTAAATAATAAGGTTAATTTTAAGTATATTTTTCTTATTTTTTCTTGACCGGTTTATCATCTAGGTGTAATAAAATATTATGCATTGCCATAATTGGGTCAATTCCAGACATGTCTTTATATTCCCATGCAAATAATTATGGATAATCATGTAAATATTGTTCAAGATATTTTCATTTATCATATTTTAACATGGCTACTAAAATCATTGGCTAAAATAATGAATTTATGATCCTTTTGAAGCTTAATAAAGCCTAAACAAATGTTAATTCCTAAATAATGCCCTCTTAATGAATTAGTGTGATGGATGGTGATTGTGATGGTATTCCTAGTGAATGTGATGGTGATGGTCTAGGGCTTGGCAATAATGGTGGTAGGAATAGCAAAGGCAAGGCAAACTTTAAACAAATATTAGATGGGCAAGCTTCAGTCCTAAAAGTAACCAAAAAAGTGGTCAAAGCATATTCTAAGAAACATGGCCAGGTAGGTGATGGCAAGAAAAACTAAATGAGAGTGAATTTATAGGGCTAAGGTTAGGAAAATATGTGGCAATATTGAGTAAAATTTCTTCCCAATCTAAGGTCTATTCATAATGCCAAACTATTTCAATTCTCTTTCATACCTATGTGGATTTATATAAATCCTCCATCATTCAAGAAAAACTTAACCTCAATCCTTAGTTGGTCTTGAGATGCCATCTACCCACATTATATCCTTTAGTGGTAGAGGTAAAGGCTACACTTTGTGCTAAAGGGAGTGAGGAGAAAGGAGCTTAGAAGAAGATATCAATGGATCCAACTTTATTTAGGGATGTTCCTCTAGTTTTCTCAAATGATCCACCTATTATTGAGATTTTAGATGAATATTTAACTACCATTGGCCTAGAAACCAAGTATAAAATCATCATTGGTAGATACATTGAAAAAAGACCTTTGTAGGAGGAGCTTTCATGCTAGATTAAATCTACCTAGCCTTTATTGGTACAAATTTATATATCAATGTTCCCCAATGGTTTTTTCATGTTTATATTTCACTTTGAAGAAGATAGGGACTTTGTTTTGAATAATGTCACTTGGGTTTTTGGGAATTTGGGGATGTTTTTGCACCTGTGTACTCATTTTTTGACATAGCTACTGTGGTTATTTTGAATGTTCTAGTATAGGCTACACTCTAAAATATTCTTTTAGATTTTTATTATTTTGGGCTACTTAATTGGCTTTTTAATAGGATCAAAGTTTTAAGGAACATCAATAGTTTGTGAGATTTTGTGTTTTGGTATATTTTTCTAAACTGCTTCATCATTCCATTAATATCTCTTCCTCTCATGGAATTTTGACTTATTTTATATATTTTGAAGGGTTACCTTTCAAGTGTTTTAAATGTAATAAATATGGTCAAAAAATTGTGGTTTGTCCTCAAAATTGTTCAAAAGGGGTTGATCCTTCTTTTTTAAATAAATGGGTTTGAAAGATTGGTTGTCCAAACCATGATCTGGTGAATAGTTTGTGTTTACCTTTGGTTCATTCTTTAATATGCATGAAATATTCTTTGACTATTTTAGAAGGAGATAAGGGATTTTCCCTTAAGGGTGAGGAAAGTGAAGTAGATTAGAGTGTCTTAGGAATAATTGTAGAGCAACCTTCTCTCAAGAAGATGGGAGATGTGGTTAACTAGAATCTTAAGGGTGTGTTTCCTCGAGTTCAAGTTATTCCAAAGGTAGATGAATGTCTGAAGATAGAATATTTAGAATATGGGGGAGTTGTGTCTAAGGAAGAAGAAGAGGAGGATCTTTATCTCTAGGCAGATCTTATTTATAGCTCAGCATCCTTGCCTTTAATCCAAGCCTAATTTTGGCAAAAAAATCCAAAAGAGGTAGGAAAAGTGAAGCATAAAGGTTATAGTTAGATGAATTGAACTCCATTGATGGGGGCACATAGTATATTATGGAGGCATTATTTTCTAGTAGAGGTAGGTACACTCTTGGGGCAAAAGTATAATCCTATGAATTGTAGGTAGGGGGATTGTGAGATGGCTAGGATGTTAGCTCTATCATTTTGACTTTGGTTTATGGATGTAATAGTTCTCTTTTAGTGGTAAGGATATTTTATTGGTTATATTTTTTTTATTGTTCCTAGTCTTTTGCATAATCTTTGGTTTTGGCTTTATCTATCTTGGTATCTTGGCATTTTTTTCCTTTTGGGGACTGAGCCACTATTGTGCCTTAGACCTAGTTAAAGCTCCTATCAAAATCCAATATTTATATTTTTAAAAAAATCATTGGATGAGGATATTTATCAATGCCAATATGAAATTAAATAGTTTCCTCATTAAGCAATGTTGGTATACCTTCCACATATGGTATTTTAAGAATAGTATTGGAGCCATCTAATTGTGTTTGATCAATAGAATTATTGCCTTCACCAAAATGTGCATTTATGTCATGAGGAAATATGTTATTATGGTGGAAAGAAGGAAGATTATCATATGCACCTAGACATTCCAAACAAGACTCATCATTGTAAAACTCATCCAATGTCAAAATTTTAGGTGAAATAATGTTGTCAATGAGCTCAAGATACACTAATTATAGTTTTAAAACATGATTGACTTGGTTATTATGCTAAAATCACATATGTAAAGTAGGTGTGAACTTGGGAGGTAGCTTGACTTGACTAATTCCATGAGATTTGGATGTATTGTAATACCCAATACCTATTTTCCCCTCATTTACAGAAGTAGTCATAGAATGGATAGTACCTTAAGCATGTTTTCCCAATCCCTTTCTAGTGGTGTACTCACACTTTTATAAGTATTCAAATCCAAAACCATATTAATTTTAATATTTTTTATGAGTCAAATAAATGTGGTTCTAATGTGGATAAATCAATGGGTGAAGTAAATGTTTGTACTTCTATAGAGGAAGGCTGCATAACAAATATATATATATATATATATATGATGGACCATTGTAAAATATTTAAAATTATTTTAGTCCAAAGGACATGTATTTATGTGACCTTAATGACTATAATTAATACATTCATTTAATGTAAAAGGAGTGGCATTCATGTCATGGATCCAAGGTTGGCCTAATAAATGATTGTAATTAATATTATTAGTCATAACTTGACAAACAATGGCAAGAGACACAAGCCCAAAGTAATATTCGATGTAATTTTCCCAAGTACTTGTCATGAAATATTGTCAAATCCATGAAATGTTCATATCTAAATGGGTGATATCATTTGTTATTATGCCAATTAAATTTAGTGAAGAGATATTACAAATGTTTAATCCTAATCCATTATCAAAATTTACTCTTTTAACCAATTTATTTTGTATAAATACTTAAATATACATGGGTAAATATTGATGATAATATGCTTTGAGGGAATAACTTTTTTTCATAATAAATTCTTTCTTCTATCCATTAGATAGTATGAATAATAAAAGTTACATAAGGAGGTTTGACATTGTTAGGTAAAAGTGTATCACATAATGCCTCATATATGATATACTTATATATTGGTGTTATTTTCAATATCTCTAGTAATGAAATCTTGGAATTAGTATTCTTTAATTGATATAGGATGTCAAATCCCATAGATTGAGTAATTAGGCTTGATGGAGGGGAAGTAAAAACATGAGAGACTCTACCTCATATATTATTAACAGTATGAACATTATGAGTTTTATTAATAATAAAGGGTTGCATACATGTCTTTTGGCACTTATTAATTATATGGAGCAATTTAGATTGAATTTTATAACAATGTGAACTAAAATTTAATTGTAATTGATCTAAGGTGACTTTTTGAACATCATTGAATATTAGCCATGCACATATATACTAAATAGTGTCTTTGAAAGTAAGAGAATATTTAACAAAAAAATTCATGATTTAATGTAAAACATGAAACAAACATTCATTCATTAATCTCATTATGAATAAAATACAATCAAAAAATAAGGTATAAAGGGTGATCTAAACAAGGGTTTGAATGATTATGTGGGACTTAGTAATTCATAGATTAGTGTTGGCCCAATATTTTAGAGCACTAACTATAAAGGCTAAACCATGTTTGTATCCCACTATCCCATATATGAGGGTATAGTGAGATTAACTTTCTAGGGTGATATGCTCCTCCCAAGTGCACCATAAATTAAACAGTTAAAGATGCTTCCTATGGTGTAAACAAGGGACCCTAAGAATTTCCAATATACTATGAGTTATGAGGAAACCAAAATATATGCATAGCATTGTCTAAGGCCTGGGTATTGGGATAGTATCCCTCACATCATGATGCAAGTAAAATAGGTTGTTGCTTATTCAAAAATGGCATATCTCTATGTAGTTTTACAACTATTAGAACATAGTTTCTAAAAATAAGTAGCAAGTAATACAAAATAAAGAGAAAATAAAATTAGAATGATTTTTTGTATAAAGATCAAAAAAATTTAACTTGAGGTTGAAATAAATGATTTGGTGTTAAATTTTATCTAAGGTGGCAAGACAATTTCTTTAGCATGGGATTAAAATCCAAAGGCAAATGATATTAGCTTGTGGTGTCAAATTTATATCCAAAGTTAAAGGTTATTTATTTTAGTGTAAATAATTTACATAAATTTACATTAAACAATTGAAATATTATTCAAAATACATAATATACAAAGTTTTAATGTAAAAAATATAGTAAATTATAGAAACTAAATGAGCCATAAATAGTAACTATCAATGAAATATGCAAAACTAGTTCAAATCTAACTTATGTTTACTATGTAGGAAAAATGTTAATGTATAATTGACTAAAAGGATATTTTAAGTGTGTTTCACATCAAAATGAAATCTTGAAATGCACTAGTATAAGGTCATGATAGGGTAGATAGGGACACATTGTAGCCTTGTTTGTTTGACTATGGCCATGTCTACATTAATTATGCAAGTAATTTTATTGCTTAGGTATAGGTATCTATCAGAGGTTTTATATTGATTATTTTTATGTGGAGTTGTTGCACAAAAGTACCTACAAATGTTAAAACCCTAGTTTCTACACATAATCCAAAAAGACATCAAATACAAAGTGGAAATTGGGCAAGGGGAATAGTTAAATTATCCTTATAAAATCCCCTATAATTTGAGTGATACCTATATAACCTAAAAGGGCCTCATGTTGATTTAGTTCTCCCTCCTAGAGATATTGTGTGAATTTTGATACTTGCACTAGATGGATGCATTTAGTAAATTGACTTAAATGTTTGATAATGAGAACCCTTGACCTACAATAAATTAGTTTTAGACTTGTCCTATTATTACTGGAATAAATTATAGCTTGAATTAGGAAGAATAGGGCTATTTATTTTCAATGTGAAGTAGCTTGTATAGAGATTACTTTTTCTAAGTTACTATTTGATGCCTTGAGTGGCCTTGATATGCTTATATAGTGGTATATTTGAAATATTTCCTTTAACCAATTTTGTTGAAATCATGGGAGGGATAACATGAAGCATCTAAAATTTTAAAAGTAATCATTAGAGCATGGGAAACAAGTCCACACTAGTGGACAAAGCCATGTTGTGGCCCTATCTAAACTAGTGTAGTCTTATCCTAGAAGAATAGAGACTATTGGAACTTGAATAATAGGAATTGTAAGTAGAATAGAGATGTTTGAATGATCATTTTTAATAATTCCAAAATAGTTAATATAATAGTGAATGCTCTCATAGATATTTTAAGCCAACATAATGGAAAATAGGTTAATTAATTTAAGGATGTCAATATTAAACATTATCAAGCATTTAATGATTAAATTTGATTGGTTATAGTCTTGTATTTTAATGAATTTTACTTAGGTAACTATTGGCACGCATGAGCTAACCTAATAGGATCTAAAAGGTATAAGAAACTAAGACAAAGGGTGCTAATTTTGAATTCACATGTAAGTCACACTAGGACACTATCGACATTATTAGACCTTATAGGTAACCAACATTGTCCAAGTTTATTAGAACTATTATGAGTATATATAAATAGATAATATGAAATATAATAAAGTATGGATCACCTTATTAGGCCCAAAAAGCATTAAGAAAGATCAAATAGAAGAATATGTAATCAAATGAAGTAGATAAAAGAGTGTAAGAACAATAAAAAATCACTTATAAGTGTCCCATTTACAATGAGAGTAAATATATGTAAAGTCACATGAAAATCTTTGTACAAACCAAGCTCACGCCAAATTTGGGTGTCTATAAATGCCCTCCTTTAGTCTAATAATTAAATTCAATACTAAATACTAGTTTAAAAGGATAAAATAAAATGTAAAACTGTGTTTTAATTTTGAACTTGGACATTTTATTTCCCTTGTCTTCCATAATGTCCTATGTGTACCTATAATAAATAATGTATATAGTCAAATATATTACTCTTACAACTAAAAATATGCATAACCAAAATAAAAAATTGATGATAATTAAAATAATAGCTACACCTCTTGAAATGAATTACCCCTAGAGTGTGCTCATGTTATCTAAAGTGGATATGTTATGGGTCCTAAAAGATGAAACCCATATGGATAATGTTCCCTTAATATTTTTCTCTTCTTGGAAAAATAATTGAACAAGGTGTTTAACAATTATCTATAATTGTGGAACCCCAAAATAGGTTTGTATGTAAATGTAGAACCCTAAAACATGTTCATATGTAGAATTGGAACCCAAAAATAGGTTTTCATGTAGAATTGGAACCCTGAAGCTAGGCTCATATATAAATACAACCCTCTAGATCAATTTTTTTAGATAGATTTTAAATCCATAATGCTTACATAGTCCATCATTCCCCATCAATCTTCAATACAGGAAATAGAATAAAGTGTTTACTTGAAAAATATTCATACCCCAACCTGATTAGTTTATTCCTTAAAGTGATATAGAATGACATCATCTATTTTTCATAATATCATAAAAAAAATCAATCTAACCAATATAACCAATTTGATAAATATGCTCAATCTAACCCATATAATCTAAAAAAACTTCTCAATCTTACTTGTATAATCTAATAAATTTGTTCAATATAACCCATAAAATTTGATAAATATACTCTGAACCATATAATATGTGTCATAATGCAATTTAATGCCTTAATTATTCCTCACAATAAATTATAATGCCCCACATATAGCTCAATTTGACCCACCTAAACCATATAATATGCTCCATGATACTAATGTTCAACATAATATGGCACAAGCTTAATGTATGCCACCCTTTTCATATCAGGGATGAAACTTGTGAATTTATCAACTCAAAATACCAACTTATACACATCATGTGTTATATAAAAAAATATGATTATGTAATTACGTATACCAACACAAAAAGATATGTCATCATATAAGGATTTAATCTTTCCAAGCATATATGAAACATGTAATCCATGGCAAGTAATTGATTTGGCACTCAAGATGTAGTAATTACATGCTAGTGCATATAGTTATTAATATAATTAGGCATTGAACATTTATTATAAATTTTTAATATTGATATGCTTTGTTATTATTGTAATTGTATTTTTCGTATGTATCCATTATGTGAGTGGATGCAGTCCCATTAGTAAAAGTCACATTGATTTCCATTAATGGGTAGGTGAATGACATAATAAATTATGTCTTATATATAATATTTATTTAACATAAATTTATTTCATAATATGTGCCATAATTGTCCCCCAATCATAATATTTTTGTGCTAGTGTGAGAGTTGATGAGAAACATGTGAATATCCTAAAAATTGGTATATAACACTCATTTTTGTGGATTATTAATAAATTACCTTAAAAGTGTCACCATATAGAAAATAATCCCACCTATAGTCCAACTCAACTAATGTGATTTGAAATGGATATATGAGTCTCAAGATGTTATGTGTTCTATGTTGTGCTAGATAAATTATAAACTTTGATTTTTGTACCTATAACACTAAAATTTATTTGGTATAAATAGGTTAAAAATTTTGATTTCATAATTCATTTTTGTTTCATTTGTTACAAAAAAATCTCTAACATGTGATGATGTTGATGCAATTTGGCATTACCCCTACTTTATTCAAGCATCTAAGGAGTTCCCTACAAATGGAGAAGCCACTAGCCCTAGTATTTATCAAAAAACACAACTTTATGATTTTTATTTTATTAGTTTGAAAAAAAAATCATTCATTATTTTCATTTGTTTTTATCTATTTTTAGATGTTCTACAATGGTTACCGGTAGCATTATGTGGATGCCAACAATGTCCAAGCCTTGCTGACATTGTTTAAACATCTGTCAGTAGCATTTACCCAAACATATTTTCATCTTCATAGGTGTCTTCCAAACATTAAAAGTGTCTATAATGATAACTTTATCTTTATAATAGATTTTTCATTGTCTATAACCAATATTTGATCTTAAATTTATCATTTTGCTATGTTTTCAAGGGGATATGTGTGTTTGGTAGTTTCACCATGGATTCCATATACACACAGTAATAGGCCTTTCTATAAGTGATGTAGAGTATAAATTAATTGATAATTTTAGACTTGTATATATCCATTAGCTAGGGGTGATTCCTTATGACCTACACTTGATGGCAGTGTTAGTTAATAAATAGAACACAGACTCCTACCCATTGGCTCCCAACTAGGGAGATGATAGTTATACTATAGTATGTGTGGGATATCTTGAATCCACTATTTATGGGAACTAATTTTTTGATTTAGATACATAATATCCATTCTTAAATGTGTAAACTTGTAAGTTTATGATTGGGCATGATCATAGTGCCCCATATTCCCTTGATGATTATACCAATCTTCTCTCCAAGATTATTCCTTTTGATGTTTTACAAGTGTATAAGCATTTATATTTATTACTTTTTCTTTCATTTTTATATTTTTTTTTTGATTATACATCATATTATAACATGATATTATAAAAATATTGAGATGTATGGCACCATGTACTCTTAGGGCTGAACTATACTGGCCCACTTATTAGAGACTTGTATCAATTCATATGGGAGGACTATTAGTGGGATCACATTGGCCACTTTATTACATGTTTATTCTTATGAGTACATATATTTGGCTCATCCAAAAGGTCATTATTTATCAAAGTTGGAAAAACCACATGTGTATGCAGAGAGATGGGATGGCATTCCTTATGCTTCTAGTTATACCACTATGGATTATTAAATTTTATTGGATAAATTAATAATGGATTTTATCATATGGATGCCTTACCTATGTTTCATTGGATGTATCAATTATTTTTTCTCATTATTATTAGTCCATGTCAGTTATTAGTTTCTTAAAATATATGAGTTCTTTTAATATGAGTGCATTACTAGGTGGTTTGGGATTTTATAAGGGACTTCCCCAACGCTTTTGGATTATAACCACACACATATAGTGGTTCTTAATCTAAGGTAGTGAGCTCAACATGTTATCATGGATATAGCTTTGATACTAGCTAGGGAGGTAGATCCTCCAACTATTATTTTAGATGGTGACAATTGGGGATTATACTTCAGAGTACACCTAGTGGTGGGTTTATATTGTTTGTTGTTATTGTAGATATAAATGATTTATAGCCTATCATAGACCCTAAAATTTATATGGGAGATAATTGAGAGGAAATATAATAGGCTAGATATTATAATACTCCCATAATTGGTCTAGGTATGTATACACATTAGATTTGAATGTTTTAATAATTTTATCATAGTTTGAATATCATCTTCTAATGTTTTTCAAATGTCACGTGTTATGTAAGCAATTATTAATAGATTATTATTATTTATTCATTTTTTTGTGTACCTACCTAACACATTCTTGATGACATAATTTATGGTGGCTTACTAGAGAGGGTCATTGACATTACAGGCATACGTGTGCCATTTTTTATACTATGGCACATGCCACATCTACTTAAATTATTACCATAGGCAAATACAATAAGATTAAGAGAGAGGTCATAGAATTGAGAGGTTAACTATCTATACATTATATACCTCCACTAACTCTAAGTACATATTTATGATATATTTTCTTTTTTGAGTATGTTCGATTATAAGGTGAGCATGCCAAAGTAGTGGAGGAGAATGTTGATCTAGAGGTGAGACTAATGATATAAGAGGATTGAGATAAACATAGTATATCTTGATTGAGAGTCACTATACTTATGGATAGGGATGAGTATAATGATGTATATGTTGAGGACCAACATGTGTCCATCACTGAGTGACTTACTTGTACCTGAGAGACTATGTTTTGATATTATCATGATAAACATTTGCATTATATTTTTTATATGATCTTTGATTATGATTTATATGTGGTTATGTCATGCATTTTATATATATATGATTATGTCTTTATATTTTTATCATTTATAGATATGTTTTATTATCCTCTTAAATTTTGATATTTTAATGGTATTATGTATTACATGTAAAAGATAGAGCATTAAAGCATAATGTATGTCTCAATTATAATTAACCAATGATATCATCACAATTCAAAAAATTGAATGGGATTGAATATTATAACCAACCATGTGTATGCAATAAGTCATCTTCACATATGTTATTATGTTGATTTAATTGGTTTATCTCATAAGTAGGTGAATCTTGTGGATATACATTTGACACTAAACTAGTAGGAACATTTATGATTGCATTATCATCAAATAACTATGTTAAACTTGCTTCAGATGATTCACATGATGATATTTGACCAAAGCTAATAATTGGATATTTTCTCTTTTCTTTCTCTCTATATAGAGTAGGAGTACTCACTACTTTTTTATTTTCTTGAATTGTACTTGGTTTTATTTTTTTTGGCACCCATATGTTTTCTCTTTAAAATGTAAATGTACTCTTATTATAAGTTTACATTTTAGATGCATATCTCTTTGAAATTTAATCAAACCACCTTCAAAATCAAATGAAATTTTCTTTCTAATATTATCCAATTTCAATTTCATTTTATTTAACCATGATTTTCCAAGTATTACATTAAATTTTATAATAATAAGATTCACAAAAAATAATGTATTCACTATCTTGGGCCCAAAAGAAACTATTGTCGTTATATTCACTATTAGTTCCTCATAGGTGCTTATATGTTGTGACTTACTCACATCACACCACAATTCCTCAATAAAATAAATATTGCATGCATTGTATTTTACCTTGTCATCAATGATAATTCTATTTTTGATGTTCACTTTATATAAGAGCTTGAATGACCATCGGTTCCTTTTTTTATTCATATGGTAATGTATGACCTTTAGTAACTTCCTAGGATACATCACCCTTTTTATATTTTGAAATATAATAATAAGGAAAAGCTAAAATTATGGGAATGTTTTTATAATATTTAAATGTCATGGCACCATATCTAAAAGTTGTTCAAATCTATGTTTTAATGCAAAATAATTGTTATCTCTATGCCCATTGATCTGATGATGGTTACAAAATGATATTTCCCCCACTCATGTTAAATGACGTATAAGATGATGTTGATTATAATTAAAAGTGATCAAATTATTATCAATAATAAGTTATAAAATATAATTTTGTTTATTCTTAGGTCTATCAAATCTAATAGGTTGGTCCATAATTATAAGTGGTAGGACTCATGAGATTTGCCTCCTTCGTAATTGTCTTCTATGTAGCTTCCTTATTAGGTGGAGAATTACTTTGGAAACTTAGGTTTGTTGACTCATGTGAAATTTTAGAATTAGAGGCACAGGTGCATGTAACTATAATATCACACTCATAATCGTATACATCAAAGTAGAGTCTCTCAAAAGAAGGATAAGTATGATAAAATGTTTTTCCCTAAGTGGAGATAAAGACTCTAGATAAAGATGAGTTTATGTTCCAAATTATTTGGTTGATATATTAAGCAATATAATGTATTTTTTAACCTTAAAATGTAATCATTATATAGGTTAATAATGACCTTGTCTAAGGTTTTGGACATGTTTCAATGTTAATTTTAGGACCTTTATTTTTATTAAAATGAGATAGGAAAGCCTTCTTTAGTTTTAGAAAGAAAGATATAGACCCACTAGGTAGATTGTAAAACTAATCTAAGGATTTTATCTTTTAAACTTTGATGAAATTTTTTTAGTAATGTTATCCCATCACATGATTTTTCTCTAAGGTAAGACAAAATTTACAAGTTTGGTATGAGGATCTACATGTCCATCAAATAAGTGAAATGTAAGCATAATAAATTTTAATGGATAAGGATAAATAAATATCCTTTTCATTATAGGTTTCTCTAATATGAATTTTTAATCAAACTTAGCATTATATATCTTGGACTCTAAAAATAAATCAATAACTCATTTCTTAATTTCACCCATTTCATGTATCATGGACACTATATGGCTAGTAGGCATAATCATAGATAGTAAAGATTCAATCATAGGTTTGATTTTACCATATATCATAAACATGTGTATAAAATCTTCATCACAAGTATGATTATGATTGCATTTATTAGAATCATTATCACATTCTATATCAATATAAGAATCATTACAATTAATAACATAACAATAAGGCATAATGTCATCAAAACAACTTGTGTATCATTTATCTATTTTTTTAATTTATCATATTTCCTAATTTTAAGCTTAATAGTATCAATAAATATGTTGGGTGATTATTTTTTACTTTGTTCTTGTTCTCTGTAATGACTAGTAGAAATAACTATGGAATGGTAATGAGAACTAATCTCTTGGATTAGAGAATTAATTAGACCTATTTTTTATTTACTACCTTTATAATAATATATATCACTAGAATATAAATATTTGAAATCATTATTCACATAATCATAATCATTACCTCATTCACACAAGTGTGATAATTGTTTACAAAATCATTACCATTATTCACACAAGCATAATTATCTACATCCAAATTTGTCCACTCATTGGTATAAGCATAAGGCATAACATGGGTGGAAAAAAAGGACTCTATAAGATGAGGTATAGTAGGGTTGGAATAATGCACACATGGAAATTTTTCCATGCCCAATATTTTTATGAACACAATCAAAATAACCCAAACACAAGGGAAATATATAACCCTAAGGTTTGTAAGGATTGGATAATCTAAAATTAAAACCATAATGTCAAAGGACACATAATAAATGGAAACTAGAAATCAAATATGAAATTCAAACCTTGATCGAAGATAAATCTGAAACCATATGAGAAAAGGAAACCCTAAGGTATAAACCTAGGGCCTTTCATGCTCAAGTCAGTAATCAGTTTCACCCAAAAAAATATTATTTTGTGATTAATATGATCTAGATGAGTAAAACTATGAATATTAAAATTATTTGAAATAGTACAATAATCACACATATTTAAATGTAAAAGGGAAGATTGATATTGCACTTAGATAATTAGAAAATAATAAAACACTATGGAATATGGGTACTTAGCCAAAACTAGTAGTATACTCTCAAATGATCCAAACATATTTTCAAGATGATATGAAGTGTGGGTTACTACATGGGAAACCATGAGTTAAATATCACAAAATGATTCATGTTTTAGAAAATATCAATCCAGAAGAGCATTGAGAGGACCAAAATTAGAAATAATTGTAGGAGGTGGACAAGGTGCAATAAAGGCCACATGAACAATATATTTTTACAAGAAGGCAATATTACCTTGTAAAGATTAGATGGGTTTGTCTTTGTAAAACTCAATGATATAAATAAGGAGGTCCATTTATTTAGTGACATATTCTCTTCAAAAAAAGTGATAAGGTCCTCTTAAAATGTAGATATGTCAAAAAACAACATAAAAAAAAATTGACTACATGTTATTATTGATTTGTGTAAGGCTGTAAATATCCAGGCACAAAGACATTAAAATGAAATATATGTATAAATTTCATAAAAAATACACTCAAATTAATATAAACATTTAAAAATAGAATAAACTCCCCAACTACTTATAATGATGTGATTTTATAAAATAAATTCTTTGTGAACAAAAAAAGAAAGTGGGAAACATAGATTATTTTTGTTTTGATATATTATGAATAAGATATTATAAATGATATAAAATCCTATTTAAATAATAATAGGGGTAAAAAAAACATGTATTTTTTATACATGGTTTTAAAGATAAATCGCATTAAAAAAATTGCTCGACAAAGGCCTAGAGGGGCCCATTATAAAAAATGATATTTCCACATAGTATTAGGTGCTAAAACTATCAAATAATAATCTTTCACAAAACATCATCTAGGTTCAAAAAAATCATGTAAATGTAATTCACCTTTTATAAGAATGAGACCTATAATGGTGTATGAACAAGACCTTATCCCATAGGTTTCCTTGATAAAGAAAACTAAATTATGGAAAAATTAGTGTCAACTAGAAATATGGGGTAAAAAAATGAAATTAGAATCATGATGATAAAAAAAATTAGAGCCTCCCAAGCATCCTGGATCATAAGATATGCCTTCTAAATTGAAAAGAGGCCCAAAAATGTGCTCGAGAAAGGACTAAATAGGCCCACAAATATAAATACATTATATATATAATACATATTTGATATGAGAAGAGATATCAAAAGTTCACAAGAAAATAGATAATTTAAAAAAATAGTGCTTCATTTTGAATAACTAGTTAAAATATATGTAATATGTAGAATGTGTTCAAAAGACAATGTTCCAAAAAGTGTTGTAGAGGAGGAAGTGGTAAGGCAATGCCAATAGACACCCTATAAACTTTGAAAAAACATAACAAAATATCTATAGGTCATTTTTCATTAAAAAAAAATTACCCTGGAGTATATTCAAAAGAGAAATTTCAAAAAATATGTCATTGACTTGAAGCAAATAAATTTCTAATAAAAATTTAGGGTCAATGTGTTGCAAACTTGGGAGGGGCAAGGAAGGGATCCTATAAGGCCTTGAAACCTTCAAAAAATTACACAATGTAAATCATAATTCTAAAAACTTTAAACTTGGAATCATTAGAAAGCTAGTAGAGAGTATAATATAAGAAAAATTACCAGGGCTTTCCAACCTATAAAAATTTTTAAAAATATGAATGATCATTATAAGGAACACCATTCATCCTACCTTCTTTGGAGTCATCAAATTAAAATATTCACTAATAAAAATATACCCCAACAAAATATGATTTTTTTATCTTTCAAAAAAAATGAATTTTGTTTGAAAAGCATTTCCACTACCCATAAAATTTTATATTTTCTATAAATTTTGAAAATTTTCCAAAATGCCATATGGATTTTTCATGAAACCCAAAATATTGGGTGGCTAAAAATGTACCAAAAAATAGAATATAAGTGTTGGAAATGTTGGATAATGATAAAAATTCATAACAAACACTAATAGGAGGTAGTCTCTAATACCATTTATAAAAAAGGGATTAACCCAAGATGTCCTCATAAATACCTATTTGGTCCTCATAATGGTAACTTTGGAAACAACTAAATGAAGAACCAAAATAAGTTTTATTGTATTCAAATAACATCACAAATTATGTCTACATCATGTAAAAGGATGTGTGAACATATGAAAGCATATGTAAAATTGATGATTTACAATGAAGGGTAGGGCATATATAGTGTAAATATATAAATTTGGTATTAGACATTTGACAGTATCAGAATTGACCTATCCTTAACATAAGTAACTTTTGCATAGACATATGACTTTTGTCCATGTTTTTCCTTTGCCTTTTACCTTTCTATGGTCTTGGCATTCCTAATTTTATATTGGATACCTACATTAACTCCATAGTTTGTGTCTAATCTACTTATTATCCTAATCATATTGTCTCTTAATCATCATATCATTGTTTCTTATTTTTTGGACATCTCTAGTCATAATTAGATGGATCAATTTTATTGAAACTATCAACATGTATTAGGTATTTCCCCATGCATTTAGATGGTAATTTTCCTAAATTCAATTTTTTCTATGGGTTAGCTCATACATTTCACATGTTGATGGAAAAACAAGTTACCCAAAAAGTCAACGATTTTTACACACTACCCAGAGGACATTTATACATCTCCACATTAAGAGGAACAAATATAAAACTTCCAAATTATAAACCCTTCAAATAAATAGAACCTAGCCAATTTTTAAGCACCCAATTTGACTCAAGTTTAAATATTTTCAAGTGTTTAAATCTAAGTTATAGGTTTCATCCATATTAAAGGAGAACTATAACAACATACACTTAAATGGGAGAACTAAATGTTATTTGAGCCCTATTATAAGTATTTTAAATGTATGTAGTGCTCAAACACTTTTTGAGGGGTGGTTGGGGTCATTTTAACCCATAATTTCCATTCTATTTTTAAATTAACCCTAGTGTCAAAAGTGGATCTAGGGTTTCAAAGTGAAAGAGATAGAATTTCATACCTACGCATAATAGTGTACTTTTAATATTGCATAGAACAAGGATTTAGAAGTAGATGTAGTGATTTATGTTGAAACAGTCTGGTACATCCTATAGGGATGTTTTTTTTTGGACATCATATTCCTCTAGTTTTCCATAGGCATCCATCTTCTACTAGATTCATATAGATAGGCATATATAGTCATTTTCTAGATCTAAGTGACTTTTAATCTAGTTTCAATCTTTCTTGCCAACTATGATCAGTCTCAAATCCATACATAATAATAAAAATCTAAGTACCCTAGCCTTCTTATTAATTTTTATAATTATAAAAGTGTAATTTCACATATTATTTTACATTCAAATTAGCTTAATTTAGACAAATCTTAGAGTTTTAGACTTGTTAAATTCATTAATTTTTAAAAAAGGTAAAAAAATATAGCTTGATCAAGAGAAAACTTCCCTTTTCTTATCAACAACATAATAGACAAATGTAATTAGCTTATGAAAAGGTGGCATATTATTGGGTAGCATAAAGGCTAGTACTTATCATATTTTAATCCTAGGAAATTATGCACTATAGTCAACTTATCTAACTTTAGAATAATAAACTATCCTAAGCTAGCTTGATAAAAGGTGCATTATATATTTCACCAAAAAATTATACATTGTAACATATCCTTTATCCCTCTCCTTATTTATCTATTTATGTATATATTTTGATTTAGGGTAACACATTGGCCCTCATACACCACTAGTTATTATAGAGATTCACTAATCCTAGACTTTATTATATATACATTATGTTTTACCCTATTTATGATTTAACAAGTAAAATTTTTGTAATAGGTATAAAATTTTGAAAGATCATAATGCTAAAGATATACATCTATTAACAATTCTAATTATAACTTGATAAATATGGAAATATGTTATTTTAATAAAACATTAGAAATAAATTAACTTAGCTTAAATCTAGTTCCTAGCTTATTATTTATGATGTCTGATAATGGAAATTAGAAAAAGATGAGAGTATGACTATGCATGATCATAATTAAAATATAAAATATTTCTAGATAGGACTATGTTCCTTCAATAATAACATAAGTAGGTCATGTCAATTGATTATGGACTTATATATGTTGACTATGACTAATAATTGATAGTGAAAAGAAAAGTAAGATATAACTATGACCGCTTAAAATTAGGAATAGAATATGAAGATCCATCTTAATATGACTGTGCTCCCTAGACAATAGTTAAGATAGTAGTGTCTATTAACTATGGACTTGTTTGTGTTAACTACGTAAAAAATATTATTGCTCCACTTCTACACATGTTTACTAAGAAGGTTGAGATATTATGATTCTGATATACCACATGGAAGTCACTATTTTCATTCCCTTAGCTTTGGAAACCTTAAGGGCCTTTATGAGAGCTAAAAACCTTTAAAAAATAGAAGGGGGATGTAATGGGTTGATCTAGCCCTAACCATCCCCTTAATGATTTATCACTACATGCATATCTATATACTTGAGGAGGGAATTAATCCACACAAATTTCTCTCACCTAGAGTGATTTTATAATTGTGCTCCCTGACTATATGTATGCAATTAGAAATTTGTCTTTGATACTTGACAATGATTACTCTTGACTTAATTTGAGATATTTTATACTTGGATCATGATTTTTTATTTTGAATTATCTTGAATTTGGTAATAATAGATTATATATTCTTAATTTTAAATAGTGTATAAGTGCTCAATAGATAGTGCTAAGCTAGGAATCAAGTGTTTTTGGAATGAGGTTTTTATTTGCTTATATAGTGAAACCTTTTGGAAATTTCCTTATTATTAGATTTATAATAATACTTAAATTAGTATTTATAAATATTAAAACTAGCCATTAATTGGCATGATATGATTCTACACTAGGTGGATAGGTTCATGGTATCGAACTTGTCTGCCTAGCACAAACTTATCCTAGATAATCAAGGATAGTTATCCAAAGTTAGAGGCAATCTAGGAGTGATGTAAGATATGTTTGAGCATTAAATTTTAAATTTATATATTTATTACTGAGGGTTAATATATGGTCAATCCTATATATATAAATGTCTTATAATAATGGCAAATAAGAATCATGTATTTAGGTACAAGTCGAGTGATTTAGGATATGTCAAGAATTAAAATTATCAAATACTTGCAACCATATTTAATTATATTCATTCTCCCCCCCAAATTTATTTTAATAATTAAATTACTATAATAAATGATAAATAATTAAACATGAGTGTATACAACACACTTTGAATTTGATAGGATACTTGAATTTTATAAGGCACTCATATTTAGAAAACCCTGTAATAGCACATAAAGTAGTCATTATTCATATTTGAATTTTGAAAAATCTTAAACTCTAAATTTTAAAACTTTTAAAAGAGATTAATTAAGGATTACACATATATGGAGATAAAACCACATTTCTCTATAACTTGTAAAATATAGTGAAACATTAAAGAAATTTTCCCCCTTGTTAAAGCACTTTGAGAGATGGTTCCTCATGTTTTAACCATTGGAAAATTGAGGGTGATCAATTCCTAATTTTGAATAAGTAATCAAGCCTTTGAGTTATAAAAATAAATACTCCAAATCTCATGAATGGGGTCAAGTACCCAATGTAGAATCCAAAATAAGGTGAAACCATGATGGGCTAGCTAAAAGTGATTCCAAGACCATTGAATATCACTAGACTTAAATGTACATCACTCATAAAAAAATATGGAACCACACAATGGGTTTACTAGAAGTAATTCCAAGTATGTTGAATGTCACTAAAATTAGACATACATTACCCATAATATAATTAATCACACCATTGTATATGGATCTATATTCTATGTGCATTATCACAATAGAATGAAGGACATTCATGCCCCCATCATGATGATAGTGCTAATATATTTGAAGAGAAACAATAACTATTTCTCTTTAATTATATAAATTGTAATGTATTTGATATGTGCATGAACAAGTATTATACATTTTAAATTTTAAAAATGTATATACACACATGAATAAGTATCATTATCCTCTAAATTTGTGTCAAATTATATAGAATGTCATGCATCTTTGTGGTCATTGTAATTGTATGTAAAACCTATATTTTTTTTATCTTGTAAATATTTTTTATATGCTCATTCATATGCATTCAAGTGTGTATGAATATGTATCTTGAGTAATTATAAAGTGAGTTAATATGCATTTCATATGCCACAATAATATGTATTTAATGTGCCAATTTATGTCCTATATTTGATTTATTAATTACTTTGACTCTCTAAAAATTTGGATGTTTGAAACTTGTACTTTATCATAGAATCTTTCTTTTTGTAATTATTTTGAATCCTTGAAACATGTACTCTATCATAAAGATATTTTTTTATATTCATGGATGTTTGTATCTCTATGACAATCCCACTTAATGATCCCCTTTTGATATGTATCCTAAAAGCCACACATCTCAAAAGAAGAGTTAATTATATCATGTGATAAATATAGAATCCTATGTAATTGTGTCAACATGTGGAAAGTATGTCATCATAGTAATGTAATTGCAAATTAATCATGTATGTAACATATTTAATGTGATGCATACAAGTGTCATGTCTAGATAGATATAGAAATGAGGCATGTATTGAAGTAACCATCTATTAATAAGACTATGCAATAAAATTTCATGCAATGGATCATGGCATCACTAATCAAGCTCAAAAAACATAAAAATCACAACACACAATGTCATTCAATGTCACACATAAGGCTGAGGTCTGCATAAAATTAAAATGTTCAAATTTCATACATATTTCACACTTATGGCCAAGGGCCATAAGCAATTGGAGATGTTCAAATGTCACACATATAAAAAAAATATCACACACATAAGGCTAAGGGACAAAAATAATTGTACATGTTCAAATGTTGCACATATAGGACAAAGGGCCACACATAATAATAAAACAATGTCTAGCCTATCATGCAAGAAAGTAAACAACATTGAAGGAGAATAGAACAAGTGATAACTAGACTACACTATCCACAAGTATCAACATCACATCATAGTAAAGTAGCATATCCATGTATCATAATGTAAGATATGAGTAATTGGAAAAATAATTTTAAGATAAGAAGCTTGACATGGTAGAGATGTTATAGATATATATAACATGTGATAATGTAACCTGTAGAATAAAAATCCCCCAGCATAGGCATGGCCACTAGGTAGAATGGAATCCAACATCTAAGAATCCATGTATAATATGTAAGCTCTGGATCACACTCATATACATCATGAAATTCATGTGTTTGAAACATAATATGTTATCTACCAAAATATTTGATAAATAGCATATGTAAAAAAGTAAACTAGTAACTCATGTCACACTTCAGTTCCTAATTTTTAATTTTTGAGAAAAAATTTAATTTTTTTACATTTTTGAAATATTTGATCGGTTTTGAATTTTTTGACATATTTAAAAAAATAATTGTTTGATATATTTTAATTTTTTGGTAATTTTGACATATTTGAATTTTGATATATATGCAAGTGTAAATAGAAAGGCTTTGAAAATGGAATAAAGGGAGGGATCCAAAAAATATACATTGTTAAGGCATAATGTGCAGTAGCTGTGATAGCATGGCAATGTGGATAAAGTGAAATCAAGAAATATTCCCCTTATATATGTGTGTATCACAAAAATGTAACTCAATATCATATGTGGAGATAAAAATATCCATGTCCTTAGTGGGAAAGATCATATGTGTGCTCATGTAGTATGTAAGAGTAAGAGTATGCAATATTGTAAGCTTGAATGAAAGCCAAAATATTTTTAGATAATCAATATGAAATAATGATAAAGTACCATGCCAAAAAATATGTGCACCATAGTCAGAGTAGGATGAGTTTCCCAGATGTTAAAATCAAGGTAGACAATCAAAAGGTGAGGGCCAAATAAAACAAAGTTAAGTGTTATAATAATTGTCCATGTAAGTGCATGTGAACACATGTTTTATAACATTTAAAAATAAATAGTATGATTAGATATGAGGAAGATATTTACATTTGATTAAGTTTCTACTAATCCATTAGCTCATCACTCATGTCCATCATAGGATTGTGTTAAATAAGGGGATGGCCATTTTTTGTGAGCAATAAGAGTTTACCATCACTCATGTCCATCATCTAATAAATCCTTAAATATATCATTATTTGGATTTATTTCCTATTCATTGTACCAATATTTAGGATTATTATAATAATAATCATCCTTGTGGACCTAAAATTGTGATATGTCACTCTTATCATAGTTTTCATTTGTATATGTCAAAGAAATTGCACCATAATATGGAATTAACTTATTGAATTTTTATTTACCTTGAGTGTATGCATCATTATCAATATCTTGAATCTCATTCAAAATAGGAGAATAAATAAGTATCACTATTTGAATACTAGGAAGAGAAATGGTTTCTTATTTGAATACTAGACTTGGATATTTAATCATAATGTTTATAGTATTGGCCTTATCATTTTCCTTTGTGGGAACTAGATATAGTTTGTGAATCCTTAGGAATCACATTTTTACCATTATTATTTTGAGGAACATATTTATTTTTCACTTCCTTCATTATAAACCCTTTCTTGAGGATGCTTTCTTGTTCATCTAGAGTTTGTTTTTACAACTCATATTTTGGAAATTTATCTTTTGGCAACTTTTCCTTTTCAATTTGTTCCTTTTGCTTATCTAACTATTTTATTTGTATTTGATCTTTATGTATCCTTTATTTTTCATCTTATTCCTTTTGTAACCTTTCTTGCTCTAATTTTACCTTTTGTACCCTTTCTTATTCTAATTTTACCTTTTGTAACCTTTATTGTTCTAATTTTACATTTTGTAACCCTTCTTGTTCTAAATTTTCCTTTTGTAACCTTTCTTATTTTGATTTTTTATTTTGTTCTTTTTTCATTTATTCCTTAAGAGATGTAATCATAGTGTAAGTCAATTTCTTGATTGATTTATCTAGTATATAATCACCACTATCAATGATACTTTGTATTTTATTCTGAAAATACCAATAAATATCTATGATTTCCATATATTTTATGATACACACAATAGTATTTTATCTCCTTAGAGCATGCATAGGAGGTAAAGTGATCAACTCTCTTGAAAGCATATCTCTTAAAGTTTCACTTGGTTTTTTATGCAATCTCCTTAAACCATTAGTTGAATATGTATTTTTTTTTTAAACAGATACTTGAGATGATATCTTTTGAGGCATAAAAAATATGGATGGATATGTATATATATGATTAACATTGGCATGTTCTGTATTTTTCTATATGTGGTCTTATTTTCAAGTGATGTGATCCTTACATTGAAATATTGATTTTATTTTTCCAACTCTTCTATGGATGATCTCATAGTGATTCTTATATCTTAAAGGGATTCGCAGGCATAAGCATTAGGTACTTCTGATTGAATATGCAAGTAAACGCTATCAATAGGATGTGTGAGAGGGGAAAGGGATTGAGGAAGGACATGTTAGTTACATTCATTTTGAACTAAAGGGTGGGTCACTTGAAATTCCATAGATATATAATATGTATTATGATTGATTACAACCTCAATATTATTATACATTGGTGTTCACCCATTTATTTCATGACTATGAAATATACTAAATATTTTTTTGTTAACGCCATGCAATTAGAACAATAATTACTTGAATTAGAAAGTATACACTATGAATATCTATATGCCTAATAAATAACTAACTATAGAATTAAACTTATGAAGTATTTTTGGAAATAAAAAGAGATTTTTGGTAAAAAAAAATAGTAGATAGAAAAAACAAATAAATTAGTTTGAAAATAGGACATTATTTGTTCTCTAGAATGAATTTATTAAAAATAGTAAATTATAAATTGCATAAAATTCGTACAATATTTGATGAAAAAAATATGTTTTTCATCCACTAAATATGAATTTAAAAAATCAAAGTGTTTTAAAAATAGGTCCATTTTTATCCAAATATTATCTAATCTAACCCTG
This sequence comes from Torreya grandis, assembly GCA_037957365.1. NCBI lineage: Eukaryota > Viridiplantae > Streptophyta > Pinopsida > Cupressales > Taxaceae > Torreya > Torreya grandis. Next base: position 604,233 of record JARHVA010002551.1, on the reverse strand, counting down.
ATAGATGAAATCCTAATAGGATAATGAGTGTAAATAGGTAGGGTGTGTTTGATTTTTAGGCTCTCAAATATACTGATCCTAGTTGTAAATAGTGAACAAGACCAAATGGGAACTAACTATAGAGGATTCCACCATCCTATAGCTACACTATCCCATATTTAGGGTATACTAAGAATAACTTCTTGGAGCTAACCACTTACCAGTGCACTAAAAAAATAAATGGTCAAAAGATTCCTATGGTTGAAAATCAAAACCCTATGTGTTTTTGATATATTATGTGGTACATGGAAACTAAATTTCTTATATAGTGTTTTCTAATGGTTTGAGTAGTGGATAATTACCCATCACACCATGGCTTAGATAAAACAAAAGATTACTTTTTTCAAAATGCTAGCTCCTATGAGTTTTAAAACTATCGAAACACAGTTTCGAGAAATCAAGAATAAAAAGAAAACGAAATTGAAATTGCAAATAAAATTAGAAAAAATATTTTTATTAATATAAATCAGAAAATAATGTAAACCCCTAGGATAAAAATTACAAAAGTAAATAATCAAAAAATGTACAAGTTCACTATTATGTTTTTCCCTATTTTTGATTTAATAATTAAATGTTATATAATAGGTATTAAACTTTGAAAGATCAAAATGCTGAAATACATTGCTACTAAAAATTATGATTACAACTTGTTAAATATTGAAACATGTTATTTTTAGAAAATAATAGAAATAAATTAAATTAGCTTAAATCTAGTTCCTTACTAACTATTTCTAATGTGTAATAGTGGAAATCAGTAAAAGATAGCACTATAATTATTCATGATCAGAAGCATAATTTGATATTTTCTTGGGCATGACCATGCTCCTTATATAATAATGCAATTCAGTCATCTCCTTTAATAATAGATTTGCCTACGTTGATTGTGACTAATAACTGATAATGAGAATAAAATTAAGATGATACTATGACAACTTAGAATCAGGAACATAATCTGAAGATTATTTTAGATAAGATTATGCTCCCTTGACATTAGTGTAGGATGATCATGTCCATTGACTATAAAATTATCCATGTTGACTATGTAGAAACTATAACTATTCTACCCTTGACACCTACGTTTATTGAAAGGGCTGAGATATTGTGATTATGATATTGCCACATGAAATTTATTATTTTCCTTATCTTTGCTTTAGAAATTGTAGGGACTTTCATGAGAGTTATAAACCTATAAAAAAGAGATGGGTGTGTAATGGAAAGATATGAACCCAATCACCCCCTTGATTATTGACTACTACTTACATATCTAGATACTTTAAGGAGGGAATCATACCACACATAGTTCTCCTACCCATAATGATTGTACAATTATATTCTTTCACTTTGTATGCAACTATAAATTTGGATTTGATAGTTGATAATGAGAGCTCTTTAATTATTTTGAGATGCTTTAGACTTGGTTTGTAACCTCTCCTTATGAATGATCTTAAATTTAGTAATAATAGGGCATATTTTTTCCATGTGAAATAGTGTATGTGTTAAATATATAGTTTAAAGCTAGGAATCAAGTATTTTTGGAATGAGGTTTTGATTTACGTTTATAGTCAAACATTTTGACAATTTATTTTAACTGGACTAACAAAATGTGTGGGAAAACCCAAAAGAGTATTTCAAAATTTGTAAACTATTCATCAATTGGCATGAGATGATGTTTCACTAGGTGGATAGGTCCACATCAATAGAACTATCCCAAAGAATTAGGGACAATTATCCTAATTTGGAGGTAATTTGAGAATGATGTTATAAATATTTGAGTATTAACTTTTAAAAAATTATTAGTAGTGATGGTGAATAGAGGGTCAATCCCACATATAGATAAATGGAAGAAAGGAATTGAAAATAAGAGTCATGTATTTGGGTGTAAGTTGAATAGTTTAGATTATGTCAAGAATTAATATTTTCAAGCACCTATGACCAGATTTAGGTATATACACACTACCATTGAGGGCATCATACCCATATTTTTATTACAATATTTCACTAATTCTACTTATTTTTCCATAGGGGGAATCATACCCATACTTATCTCATAAGCTTCATTGATCATATCTATATTACTACATTGTCATTAGAGGGCATCGTATCTCCACATCCTTAGACTATTAGCACATATATAACTTTCCATTGTTTAAATTTTACTAACACATCCCATGATTTTTATCATTGTTACATTGCCTTTGTGGGAATCATATCCATATCTATTTATTGAGCTTCATTGATCTACACTATGTATTTGGAGCATACTACACCCATGTGTTTATTTATTTTACACTAATTATATAAGGACATGATGATATCCTCCTTACACCTAGTTACATGGTGGTTATCACATATGATACATATATTATTATATATTTCCCATACTAAGGCATCCTCCTACAATAGGGGCATATTTTTATTCTTCTTCACCAATTATTACTGAAGCCTATATTTTTCCTCTCCTATCATATTTCCTTTATTATACTACATTAACATATGATTATTATGTGTATCAATGATTTTTACATGATTACCTCATTTTTAGACACGTAAATTGGAAATTAGACACTTTAAAATATCATTTTTGACCTATCCTTGACATGCATGCCTTTTTCATAAACATATGACTCTTGCACAACTTTTTCCCTATCCATTTTCATATTTATATACCTAGCCTTCCTAGTTTTTCATATTTCATATACATTATCTCCATATTATTTTCATAAATGATCTATTATCCTAAGGACATTTTCACCATGCTCTATATCACTATTTCTTCCTTCTTGAATAGTGTTGATAACAATAAAACATTATCAATTATTGGTAGTGTCTACCTTGGCTAGTAATGTCCCATGTACATTGAATATATATTTTTAAAATTCAATTCCCTACCATGGGTCAGCCTAAACATTTCACATGTTGGATATGGTGGAAATTACCCAAAAAACATCTATATATACACATAAAACCTAAGGTTATTCCTATCTAGCTCACTTGATCACTACTAATAAAACTACTTATACATTGAGAGATCTATTTACACATCCTTAAAGCACTATCCTAAAGAATTTGAATCTAAAAAATTATCAAATTAAAATTTCCTAACATAAGTCTTAAAACCTAAATAAATGTCCAAATTGCACATTGTTAAATGTCAATATCCAAAAAGATGCATTATATTCTAGTGTATTATTATTGAGCACACATACATGAATATGATAGAACTACATGTGGTTTGAGCCCTCTGTAGAGAATTATAATGTAGGTAACACTCAACCACTCTATGATTTGTGGTTAGGGTTGCATAACCCATCTATCTAACCCAAAGTGGATCTTAGGTTTCAATGTAATGTGTTTTATCTAAAATGAGATTTTAAACAAATACCTTATAGAAATAAAATTTTGAATTTATTAATGAAATATTCATATTAAGACAACAAATTAAAAAAAATGTCTGACCCTTTCCTGGAATGAATGGTAGATACAATATACGAATCAATTAATAAGAAGACTATTATATAAGTAGATCGATTAAATAATTCAAATTCAGAATATCTTCAAATATAGTGTTAAATTAAGGAAATGTACTAAATATAGGAAGTACAATGCCAAATAATAATTTGATTGCTTAATAATTAAGAAGGAATAACTCTTAATTTATTAAATGATGTGAAATTAAATTTAATAATTGTAGGTACATGAATAATTAGGATGATGCCTAGTTATGATTTGTTAGATTCTAGAAATTAGCTTTGTGTTAGTATGGACACTACCATCAAATTAGAGACACAAGCATTGATGCTTCTATCCTAAAACTTATTTTTATATCTATAATTAAGTATAGGTCATTTTCTATAAATTCCACCTATGCCTATTAGGGTTCCATATTACATTGAAGATTATTCTTTTGGATCATGTGCATGAGTTTTAGATATTAATATGTAGCTCAAAACCTTAGGCCCATGAACTAGGGTAGGCCACCTTTAAAAACAAGGTTTAATGGGAATAATTGAAGTCAATTTGACTTCAAAGACTCCTCTATCAATGATCACTTCCTTCATATCCATATACTATGAAGAGAGCCTCAGACTGATGTATTTCTCCCCCTTTTGTGGGTTTGTGAGTGAATAATGGTGTAATATGTTATATGTGAGTCTATGTAATGATCTATCTTAAAACATGAAAAATAATACGCATGGGATGATATTTTAATGCTTCATACTATAAAATAATTTATTTTATGATTGATATTTAAATAGGGAAGAATAGGGCAATAGAACTTAGGTGTGTGAATGATTTAGTGAGCTTGATAGGTGCTTGCTTGTTAGTTTCCAAATTTATAAATGAGTGGGATTTGTTTTATATTTATAACACATGATTTAAAATAATATCATGGGGGGTTAAGTAATACAAATATTTCAACCCATACATAAAAAAATATGTTCAAATTGGAGTGTTTATGAGGTATGGACACTAGTATTAGAACTGGGACACTAACATCAATGTTAGTGTCTAAATATAGAAGGTAGTGTCTGGGAGAATTAGAAATTTCTGAAGATTCATAAATGATAATGAATGGTATATATCATGTTTTAAGAATATTATGTGATACATGTGATCTAATTAATCATGACATTATGATGAAACTATATGATAAGCATTTAAGCATAATGACATGGTGAACATGATCCTTACAATAGCAAAAAGGTCCTAAACTAAAGGTTTGATCCATGAGTAATATTTTGAAAATATATAATACTGTTCTATCATATTAAATCCATGTTTATCATTTACATTTCCCCCCTTTAATCTATTAATGTAGAAGGATGAAATCACTAGGTTAAAGGAAAGAAATGTGTATTGTGGTGTGTACAACACACCTTGATTTTACTTGAGATATGTTTGAATTTTATTAATTTGTATTACCTAAAAAAAATATCATGTTAAATTTTAATTAGTGTATAAATTCTAAAATTTAAAATAATTAAAATAAAATATAACAAAGAAGGAGTACACATGTGTGTCAATGCAACCATGTTTCCCCTTGGTATTTTGCTTTGGTAATGATGTTTCCTAGCTGAAGTATTAGATATATAGAGAGAGAGATGTTCAAAATTGAACCTTAGAGATGTGAAGATGAGAATTAGAGGGTGATCATGCCACCAATCTAGTGCAAAGGTGAGTTATGCCAATTTCATCAAGTGAACTGAGTCTCGATAGAACATCTCAAATGTATACATAATATATTCAATCTCATATATGTCAAATGGTATAACCTTATCAATTTTAAAAATTAATTGGTGCCAATACCATTTAGGGAATTGAATCTCAATCACACTATTTAAATAATCTAATTGTTTTATATAGACAAAGATTCAAATATTACATATTAGTAAGGTCAATGCATAAATGTATTTGTAATTTGGTCATTTTCATGGAATATACACTTATAATGTGTCTTAAACTCAAGTATTTATAAAAATGTAACCTATGATTTATAATCCATGTATAATATATATCACAAATCTAAAATAATTTATCCCAAATCTTTAAAAATTAGTGCCAAATGTATAAAATTTTGACCCAAGTGTATATGTAAATCAAGTAAACAGTATCAAATTATACTGATTCTACCAACTGTGTGTATGTGGAGTCTCGTCTCTATGATATGCTCCCACTTATATCCCCCCTTTTGAGATTCAAAGAGAATGCAACATGATAATCACCTTATCTCAAAAGGATAAGATAACCATTTTATATTTATATCAATAATGTACTAAATAAGCATATATTGGTATCATGTCTAAGTATATATATCAATGAGGCTCATAATGTCTAAACATAACAAGACCTAAGATGCATGATATATATCATGGAAACATGTATATGTAACAAGCACAATTTCATCAAATAATCAATTATACACACAAGAGAACTCAATGTCATGTAAAATGGGTCTAAGGGGACCACAAGAAATGGTCATGTTCAAATGTCACACACTCAAAGGGGATGGCATGTTAAAATGTCCACACACTAAAGAAGCAATTAACATGTAGGGTGTTAGGGCCAATAAACCAAGAACATGTTTAAATTTTCCACAATCAAGACAAGATATCAAATAAAAAGTACACTCAAATAAGCCATGTGAAAAGATGAATAATTGAAATATAAGCAACTAGCATAAACATATCATAATAGTCCTTACATACATGTGTTAGCAAAATGTATTGTAAGATAGCATCTCTAAAACACATTGTAATATATAAAAATGAGTATATACATGTATAATCATTAGTAAATAATCTCAACATGATAATTTAAAGTGATCATAAAATAATGGAACATGTTTCATTCAAGATTGATAAAGTAAAGATACCCATAAGGTAGTGTATCACACAAGAAGAGGAGAGGTCAAACATCTACATATGCATGTATCGAATCTAGTTTATGCCTATATCACACTAAAGTACCCATGAATCATATATGTGTAAAGAGATGATATGATATCTACTAAAATAGCATAAATAACATATGCAAAAGCTAGTAAACATATAAATGCTAAATATTTTTGTATTTTTTATTTATTTGAATATTTTTGTATTTTATTGATTATCTAATTTTTTTAGATTTTTAGAATATTTGATTTTTTTAATTTTATGGTGTTTGAAAAGGAAAAATCTATCCAATGATCTCAAGATGAAAATAACAATTTATGAGGAGTGGTAAATGAATCACATTTCCTGAATGAGATGTGTCATATGTGTGCATATCATAATCAAAAAGTGCATTATGTTCTTTTATTAATATTACACTTTCTATATTTGATTGAGATATGTTTTCATTTTTGTGGTCTTGTTGTAAATATGTACGTTCTTTGGAAAAATATGTAACCTTGCCTTCATAATCAAATGATATGCAACCCTTTTTTTAATCAATTATTATTTTTATTGATTATAACCATGATTTTTCAATCAAAACATTTTATGCATATAGATTATAAAAAACATGAAAAGGAGGAGAACATTATTTCGAAGCAAATGAACTCCTAACCAAATTTAACACACACTTGTCAAGATTGCATTAGTTTTATCTAGTTTTTGATACTTATCTCTAAGATAGATAAGAAATGATAGATGATAAAAATTTGTATCTTGATAGTCTATAACCTTGATATCTATTAATTGTTTTCCATATATATGAGTAGTGATAGTGAAAGAGTCATGATATGAAGAAATACTTGTAATTTCCCCTTTGTATCCACATTTAAAACTTTATCTTTTTCAAATGTGTCTTGATTTTTGACCTCTTTTTTTATAAATCCTACTTTAAACATGTTTATTTTCTTGCCTTATGTTTGATTTTCCAATTGCTCTTTTTATAACATTACCTTTGTAATACGTTGTTTTTTTAATTGTTCCTTTTCATGTTATTCCTTTTTTAATTTTGTTTTTTCATATTGGTCTTTTTGTAACATTGTTTTCTCTAGTTTTGCCTTTCAAATATTTGCTTGCTCTAATTTTTGCTTTTGAATCTTTTCTTTCTCTGAGTTTTATATTTGAAACTATTTTTATCTAAATTTTTCTTTGGTACCCATACTTTTTATTTTCACACTTTTGCTTTAGGATATTCACTCATAATATAAGTGGGTTGCTTGATTAACATATCAATTATGGGATCACCACTATCAATAATATTTTGTATCTTATTATTCAAAGCCAAACAATAATCTATATTATGCCCATGTATCTATGATATGCACAATAGTATTTTGATCTCCTTAGAGGATGAAAAGGAGGTAGTTTGATTAAATTATTTATAATGATATCCCATAGAATCTCACTTGATATTTTACTAGCCTTTTGTTCACTTTTTGAATAACTAGTTTTAGACATTTTTTTTTTAGCTTCCAATCTTGATGTGAATGTTTTTGGGCACAAACTGATAGGTGAAGATGCAAAACATGATTAACACTAAAATATTTTGGATTATTTGTATGTGTGTTATTATTTTCCCATGGTTTTATCTTTGAAACAAAATACTCATTTTAATTTTGTAACTCTTCTATTAACCTTTTCATAGTGATGATTTGATCCTTGAGTGCTTCATAATAAAAAACCCTAGGTACTTCAATTTGAATATGCATATTAACACCATCTAGAGGAGATGTGAAAGGTGGAAGGGGTTAAGGAAGGATATATTAATTACCTTGTTTTGGCACTATAGGATGGGTTACCTTACCCCTTGGAGTAGTTATAGCATGGACCTTGTTAGAGGGATGGTAGTTATAACCATATAGAGAGTTAAGAGGAGGCCTTAGAATCATGAAGATATGATTGCTCTTGTTTTCGTGTCTTAATTGATTTGACAAAAAAAATAATTAATGAATATTTTATAGAGAATTGGATAGTTATTGCATCATAGTCATCAAAAATATTTATATCATCCATGGCAAGTAAAGTAAGATCAAGTGCAATGATAGAAACAAAAGCATGGAAAGGTTCCAAGAGAGAGCATAAAGGATAGGGAAATAAAGATAATAAACATCACCTATAATATTCCCCAAAAAATAAAATATGGAAAATATATGCATCAATATAAAACCTTAGAAGTTTGAAATCCTAGGGAAGGCTAGGGTTTGTTCAATTGGACTTAGAGGTCAGGTTCACCAAAATGTTTTATCTAAAATGGGCTTTTGAAAATACCCTATAGAAATAAAACTTTGAATGTATTAAAGAAATATTCATAATTAGACAATAAATTACAAAAAATGTTTGACCATTTTTTAGAATGAAGGGTAAAGAGAATATAGAACAATTGAATAATTCTTATTCATAATATATTATGATACAATCTTACATTACAAAAATATGCTAAGTATAGAAAGTATAATGTCAAACATTAATTTGATTGCTTAATCATAAATAAGGAATAACACTTAGCTTATTGAATGATGCACAAGTATATCTAAGAAGTTTAAATGAAAAAATAATAAGGATGATGATCATTTGCGATTCATCAAATTTTGAAAAATAGTTCTTTGTCAACCTAGACACTATCATCAAAATAGGGACACTAAATTTTATGCTTCTATCTTAAAATTGACACTTTTATCTACAATGAAGAATAATTCCTTTTATATAAAATCCACTTACACATGTTAGGGTTCTATATCACCTTATATATTATCTATTAAGATCATGTACGTAGTTTATAGATATGTAGTTGAAACCCCTATGCCCTCAAATTAGGTCATACAACCTTGAAAAATAAGGGTTAGTGGGTTCAAGTGAAGTTGAGATAACTTAAATACCCCTCTATCAATGAGCATTACCTACATATCCATATAATTTGAATAAGACCTCAGACTAATGTAGTTCTCCCCCTTATGTGGGCTTGTGTGTGAATAATGGTGTAATATGTTATATGTGAGTGCATGTAGTGATCTAAATTATAACTTGAAAAATATTTCACATGGTTGTTCTTTGGATGCTTCACACCTGTAAGAATACTTCTCCTATAACTAATATATAAATAGGGAATAATAGGGTAGTAGAACTTAGTTGTGTGAATGATTTAGTAAGATTGATAGGTGTTTGCTTGATAGTTTTTAGATGTCTAAATGAGTGGGATTTATTTTATATTTATATCCCACCATTTGAAATAATCTCATAGTTGAGTTAATTAAGCCAATTATTTGAACCCATACATATCAAAATATTTGTAAATTTGAGTGTTTGTGAGGTATAGACACTAGTGTTAATACACAAATAGTAGCATTGATGTTAGTGTCTAAATCTAAACTATAGTGTTTGGGGAAATAGGAAAATGTTGAAAATATATAGCTAATAATGAAGGATATATCCATGCTTTAAGAATATTATGGGTTACAGGTGATCTAGGTAATCATAATATCAAGGTCAGACTATAAGATAAGTATATATGTGCAATGAGATGGAGAACACATCCTTTTGTGGTAATGGAAAGGTCTTAACTGAATGGTTTAGCTATGAGTAATATTTGAAAAGTGTATAAGACAATTTTATCATATAAAATCTAGATTTAAAATCTACACAAAGGAGGAAAAAATCTAAATCTCCACATAATATTGATGGTAGTGTTAGCCAAATTTGGCCCACATAAGGATATTTTACCTAGTGTTTTTACTATTTTTGGGAAACTATATGTGTTTAATTTCCTAATTAGTAAAGGGTCTAGATTAATCTAGAAAATTAGTGAATAATAATATACCTAGGTTAACATATTATTTTTCTAAATCTAGATTTGATCAATTTATTAATAAGAATAGTAAATAGGGGATAGGATGTAAACTTATCTAATTTCTAAATTAAAAAGATGGATTCTAGAACTATAAATCACTAATATGGATAGGTAGATTATCAAAAAGAGGACCTATAAGTCTATTTTTTGCCTGGATAGTAGCACTAGAAACTAGACACTTTGGGGTCCAGTGTTATAGTCCTATTTATAGCACTATAGTCCTTTTGATATAATTTTTTTGATCTTTCTAGGTTTTATCCCTTAGCTTCAAAAGACCCTGCATATTAGATTTTAGCTTCTAGAAGTCACAGAGTCTCACCAAGGGTCTGTTTCCATCTTCAGTACCTATACTTATCTGTGTACATGAAAATAAAAAAATAGATCAAATGTCAAAGGGGAAAACTAGGTTAGGGGAAGAATGATCACACAATCTAGAACCCATGCTATTCTAATTGTTACCTACATTAACCCTCAAGCTAGGGTTTTAGATCTGATGTAGTTCTCCCTTAGGGAACATGCTTAATCAACATACATGATTGATGCAAGAATGAAATTTTTGTAGGCCCTTCTTTGATCAAGCATGCAAATCTAAGTGTGATGCAGAGAAGTTGAGCTATACTATCAACTAATTTTTATTATGTCTAAGGTGACAAAGTAGTAAGTGCAAGATATAAAATGCCTTGTGAATTCCTTTATATAATAGACTCTATAATTTGAATTTTAGAGCTTTATTTACATTCGGCTGACAAAGGGGAGACTTAGGAATGAAGTAAAGAAAGGGGTTAGGACCTATCTGGTGGATAAAAATAGTTAGGGGTCATATTGACCTTGGATAATAGCATTGGAAACTAGACACCCTAGGTTTTAGTGCTATAGTCCAATTTTTGGTACTATTATCTAGGGGGTTTGGGACCTAGGGGGATGGGTCAGGGTCCAAAAGAGGTCTTTGGGACTAAAAGGGTCAAACTTGGTAAGATACAGATGATTGGGAATTAGCAAAGAGATGTCTAAGGAATATAGTAAAACCAAGATAAGACAGATAGAAGGACTTGACTAAATATAAACAAAGCTCATATTCTCAAGTTGGAGTCTCCTATGAAAGGATTATTAAAATACATAATATGTGTGTTTATTTGACTAATTTAGGGTTATTACATTTTTCCCCCTTTTATTCTAGTGATGTAATGAAATGAATTACTAGAGTAAAAGAAAGAAAGAAATATGATGTGTACCTAGACTTACCTGTGTGAAGATAAGTTTGCTAAAAGGATCCAACTTCTTAGCCAGGGAAGTAGATTCAAGAGCTAAAATAGTGCTTAGATAAAAATAAGGAATCAGTGTAATATATGCCCCATGTACTGATCCTAAATAGTGCTTGGAAAAGAGAAGGAATCCCTATTATAGATTCCCCCTATACTCAATCTAAACAATTCCTAAAAAGAGAAGGAATCCCTATAATAGATGCCCCTTATACTGAATCTAAATAATCTAAAATATATTTAAGAAGTGTTTGGAGGTCTAAAACCAATGTTTGTCCTTTATCTTACACAAAATCTTGGGTCTAAGTAATATTATGGACTAATCACTATAGATGACCGTATGGTCCATCCTGGTGACAACTTGAGTAATGCCTAGGTGTATACTAAAAATGTTGGTAAAATGTGTAAGAATAAAATGGTATGTCCTACCATCTCAATCTATATAATCTTGGAAAATGAAGGACATGCACATCTATGCCATGCCCCCAAATCTGGTATATGAGTGATGCATTTAATAATCTAGAAATATGTAAATTGAATGTGTATCACTCTGAATGTCCTATGTAATGTTGAGGCCCAATATAGTCTGAATTATTAAATAATTTGACTAATCTAAGCTGAGTAATGCTAAGTGACCCCTGGAGTCTAAACCACTTGTGAAATCTTTGACCAATCTGAGCTAAGTAATGCTAAGTGACCCCTGAAGTCTGAACCACTTATGAAATATTTGACCAATCTAAGTTGAGTAATGATAAGTGACCCCTGGAGTTTGAACCACTTGTGAAATCTCAACCAATCTAAGTTGAGTAATGTTAAGTGACCCCTAGAGTCTGAACCACTTGTGAAATCTTGACCAATCTAAGTTGAGTAATGCTAAGTGACCCCTAGAGTTTGAACCTTTTGTGAAATCTCAACCAATTTGAGTTGAGTATGTAGTGTTATTAATTTGGATACTAAAGATGTAAAACCATGCTAAGTGAACCATGTAGTCTAAATCACTGAAAGTTTTGACTCTTCTAATATGAATCTTGATAGTTTGACCATTAGGTGTGTAAGAACCATGATGTACTAGATAGGTATACTAGATAAACTATGGGAGTAGGGATAGTATAAATTATGCCCCCCTTTTGGGGAAAGGGATGATACCTCAGATAGAGGAGGTTGAGCCAAAAGTGATGAATAGTGGTAGGATATATAGAAACATGGTTGGCACATAATTTGAATAAATTAAAGGTTCATTATTTGAATTGATGAGATTGAATTATTGGGACTGAAAGGTATCTTTGGTTGATTAGGATCAAAAACTAGCATCTAATTTTTATGAGTTATATAAGAGCTATCGTGTCATGGTAGGCAAATGAGGTAAAAATAGATTGAATGGGATGAAAAATTGATTTGATCAAATAGGCTAGGTTGTTTGAATGTTTTGAATGGGTGTTTGATTTTTAAGGACTAATCTAGGTACCAAATAGGTGTGGAGATGTGTGTGTCATAGTAGGTAAATAATGTAGTAAGAGAGTGAGTCCTATTTTATTACAAAGGTGTCACCATTATGAGTTTGAGGAATAAAATAGTTTGCAAAATAGAGCTATGAAGCTCAAGTTATGGGAAAAATAGAATGTTGTTTTTTGTTTAGAAAGGGGTTTGATATAGGAAAGATTTGACTAAGTAATGATTCATTTGTTCATTACATAGTTGGAAATTGAACTTGTAGAGTGAGAGGATGTTGAGGAGACGAGTACCCATCGTGACTCATAATGAGTAGTTGGTTATGCAGTTTTAGGTTGGTGAGGGAGTTTCCCTAGTGAGTAATGATAATCCTTTGATTTTTGTATGTTTGTGAGCCCTGATTTTTGCCAATTTTTAGCTATTTTGAGCCATTTTTAAGTAGTTTTAAAAAATGGTTAACTAGTTCCAGTGTTAATGTCCTAGGTCCAGCATTACTATCCTAAATTTAGTGCTACTATCTAGGTTCCAGTGCTAGTGTCCTTCTATAGTGCTAGTGTCTACTATGGATGAATTTTTCAATTTCCAAGTTATTCTTACTCTATTATTTCTTAAGTGTTTATTGTCTGGCATATAGTCTATTTACTAGTGTTTTTTAGGGTGAGGTGTGGATGTGAGATTTCTATAGAGGCTAGGTTATCGAGACTTTGAGACTACTACCTTTGTCAACTGATGAGAGGGCTATGATGGATAGACCTAGACTAGGATATGTATGTGATCTTGGTATAGTGTAGTGGGATAGATATTTGATCACCACCTTATGTGAGAGGTGGAACACTAATACATGCACATTCTAGCTTTTTATAGGGGAGATTATTGTGACTCTAGAGGATGTGTATCATATTTTACATTTTACATTTAGTCGGTGGCGAGTGTCACTATAGGATGACATAGGTGCAAATGTTGTTGACTAAGCATCAAGATACTTTTTAGGAGCACCTACAAGAGTATACAATAGGGGTAGTGAGAGTGATATTTTACTATTGATTATTATGAAATTGAGTGTTCTACATTTGTAAAAGTGGTTAGCTATCTTATTTGCTTCTTTTCTTATGTTAGATGGTAGTGGAGTATCTATTGCTTATAGGATGCATAGAGTGGTTCATATTATTGAGATGTATGATACCATGTTTTCATGGGGGAGGACCATGCTTGCTCATTTGTATAGAGATTTGTATAGATGTATACAATATTATTTCAATGGTGGTGTAGGTGTAGCCACTTTGTTTTATGAGCATATAGTGGTTATGCAGCTAATTAGCTTACTAAGGGTGATTTGGACATATCCACAACTATTTTGTAAGCGTTAAACTAGTGAGTTGGCTATCTGATCCCCTAAGATGGACCATTATACATGGTTTCTAGATAGATTGGTGACTGATGACATTAGATGGAGGCCCTATAGAGGATTTCTTAGATGGTCAGAGGATGGAGAGCAAATGTGGTGCATGAGAGTGAGTTATTGGTTACATGATCATTGGTATAGAGTTTCTGAGTGTGTGACTAGGTATTTTGGAGTTCAACAAGATGTTTCTCCTTTAGCATGGATATGGTTGAGGAGTGCACAAGCACTAGTGAGAGTAGAAGCTCATCCCAAATTGACTGAGGTGGAGTTGGCACCATTTCCATTGGATGTGTGAGATAAGGTTATAGATGTTATTGGCATAGATTATGTGGGATATATTGAGGGATACATAGTGTGGTGGTTGAGGCATAAATGGGCTCCACTATATCTAGTTGGTGTGTAATAAATTCCTATATATGAGTAGCCTAAAATGATTCAAAGGGTGACATGTGAGTGGTTATAATGTGATATTTTAACTTGTGTGTATGCTCTATTATTACTTGTGGATTATTTGTAACTAATCAAAGTGTAATTTTGTGTACTTAAGAGAGGCAATGGGTGTGTAGGGTGAGGCACATGCTGAAGTTAGTGGTGGGGATGATGTGTTTTAGGAGAATATTATTGAGTTGACACTATGTGAGCTTATACAACATGTTCCTGATGATGTTGTGGAGGATGGTTTGATAGAGAGAGCTATAGTTATAGTTAGTGTTTATGCTCACTTGTTTGACTAAGTTTTTATAACTATAGCTACCTATGTTAAGGTAGTAAGAGAGAGAGATGAGCTAAGAGCTGAGCAAGATAGACATAGGGTGCCTCCTCTAGATCATGGAGTGGTGAGCTCTAAGATTATGGATGACTATATGGATCTTCAATGGTGAAATGCAAATTTGCATGAGGTGTATGTTCATTTATTGGAGTGAGATACTCGATGCAAGAGGCATTTAGTGTTAGGTTATGGAGCTAAAAGCTTTAACTATTTGTAGACATAGAGGAGTTGTTGAGTGTCACAGTCACCGACATCAATCAGTAAAACTGACATCAGTCAGGGGTAAATAGAAGGGAAACTAACATCGGTAGGAGTCGGCCGACGTCGGTCATCTCCAGGTAGATAGGGACCGACGTCGGTCACCTGTGTGGTTCTAAAACTATTTGTTGCATGAACAGTTAGTTTGTTAAACTGATTGTTTGCATGTAAAGGCTATTTCGAGTCTTGAGCTGTGTGTCTAAATTAAGAGTCTAAGTTATGGTTTAGTCTGGGATATATTTATAGACCCATTGGCATGTATTGTAATTATGAGCAAATAGAGGAAGGTAAGGTAGATCCTTCTAATTGTAAGAATAGGTTGATCTGCAGGTTGTTGCAAGATTAGGGAGAAGTTTTACATGTGTAAGTAAGATCATTTGAGTTGCAGGTTGTTGCAAGTTCATGGGAGATCTACTTGAAGTACTTTGAGTACTTGTGTATTGGCAGGGTTATTACTGATTGGTTGGAGGTGAACACCAATTTTATGTTTGAGTTGTGTGTTGGGACCGTTTTTGGTAGGAGAGTGAACTCTTGATTGAGAATTATTAGGAGCCCTTGAGGTGTGTGGGAAGCCTCACAGAGGTGGAAGAAGAAGTGGCATCTTCTTTATTGTATTTTCTTTCTGGATGAGTATTAATACAAGATTGTATATTGTCTCTCATATTCTGTGTTATTTATGAATTTTAGTTACTTGTTCATTCTGGTATAATTTCGTGTTTAGTTGCTTATACAAGGTAATCATATTGTTCTCTTATTGAAGAGCAAGATCCAAACAAGTGGAATCAAAGTTTGTTGTTCTAGATTCCCCATCAATTGGTATCAGAGCTTTTGGTTGGATTACTAACAGGTTGTATCAGATCTGGTTAATGTGTGTTGATTACAGGTTACTCACAGAGGTTTCTGTTTGAGTGGGAGTATAGCAATGGCAGAAGAAAGTAAGCTATGAATGGAAAAGTTTAATGGCAAGAACTATCAATTATGGAGGATGCAGATTGAATATTATCTGTATCAGAAAGATTTGTACTTATCGTTGGGTGGGGTTGCATGCAAGCCCATGGATATGAAGAATGAAGAATGGGAGGTTCTTGATTAGAAGGCTCTGAGATCTATAAGGTTGAGTCTTGCAACGTCTGTGATTTCCAACTTATCACAGGCTAAGACAATGTTAGAGTTGATGGAATCTTTGGCAAATTTATATGAAAAACCCTCAGCTTCAAATAAGGTATTTCTTATGAAGTAATTATTTAATTTGCAAATGTTGGAAGGTGGATCTGTTCATAGTCATCTTAGTGATTTCCATGGTTTGGTAAACTAGTTAAATTCAGTCAACATTGTTTTTGATGATGAAATTAAGGCTCTCTTAATCTTATGCTCATTACCTAAAAGTTGGGAGAGTTTGGTAATGGCAGTTAGTAATACTGCGTCTGCTTCAAAAATATTAAAAGTGGATGATGTTGTGAGTGTAATCTTGAATGAATAAATTTGCAGGAAAAGCACAGGTGAATCATTAGGGAATGCTTTGAGTGTTGAAAGCAGGGGAAGGCAAAGAGAGAAGATCGAGCATGGGAGATCAAGGTCAAAGATAGGCAGGAGATCCAAGTCCAGGTATGGCAGAATAACCTACTGGAAATGTGGAAAGCAAGGGCATCTAAAGAGAGATTGTTGGGTGAATGAAGATAAGCATGAAGGACATGAAGAAGCAGATGTTGTGGATTTTGTTGCACATGATGCTCTGATATGTTCCTTAGATAAAGTAGAATCTTGAGTTTTAGATTTTGGTGCCTCTTTCCATGCATCCCTAAATAGGGAATTTTTTCATGAATATGTCTAGGGAGACTTTGGAGAAATTTATTTAGGGGATGGTAAGCCTTGTCAAATGGTTGGCAAAGGGAAAGTGAAGCTAAAATTGTAGACAGGAAACACATGGGTGTTGAAGGAGGTCATGCATATCCCAGTCCTGAAGCAGAATTTGATTTTTGTAAGAAGTTTGGGTGATGAGGGTTGCACAATAACTCTCACAGTGGACTCTTAAAAGGTTACCAAGGGTGCACTTGTTGTAGCAAGAGGTAAGAAAGTAGATACACTTTATCTATCTACTTATATTACTGATTCTCCTTTTGGTTTATCTACTTCAGCTGTAGATTCAAAGATGTGGCTTAATAGGCTTGGTCACATGAATAAGAAGGGGACGCATGTTCTTGAGTCAAAGGGTATGCTTTTGGATTTGAAAAGCATGGATCGAGATTTCTGTAAGCAAAGAAAGAAAGTGACATTTCTTGAGAAATTTGATGTTCGTGACAAGAACAAGAAAGCCTTGGTTTTCAAGGAGAAGATGACGAACAGAGATCAATTCAAGGGGCTGAAGAATTTTGAGTAGAGCAAGGTTAATTTAGACAAGTTTTTGATCTAAAAGGAGCTCACAGGTAAAGGTCATCACTCACAAGTAAAACACAGAGACCGACGTCGGTTAGAAAACCAATGTCGGCATCCAGACAGGGACCGATGTCAGCTATGTGCAACTCAATGTCAGTGACTCAGGATAGATAAACACTGGTGTCAATCAGGGAGAATTGATGTCGGTGATGAGGCAGTCACATGGAACTGATGTCGATCAGGTGCAGATTGAGATGTGATCGGCATCGATCACTGAGACTGATTTTGGGCAGACAATAAGCTATCAAGGAGTCTCAAGCACCCATATGGAGGACTTAAAGGGTAAGTAAGCCTCAAATTTCTCATTTCCCTTCTTTACACTACTTGTTACTCACTGATGGTCAAGAACCAGGAAGTTATTAAAGAAGCAGAGTACGTAGATCCAAGAAATAGTGGGAGCTTAGCATGGATGAAGGATGTGATTCCTTGGAGAAGAAGCAAATGGGAGTATTTTGGTGGAGTTGCCCGCTGGAAGAAAGCACTGAGAGACGAATGGATTTTTAGGATAAAGAAGATCAAAAATGGACACATGACATGGAAGGCCAGGGTATATGGTCTTGAGTAAGTTACAGGACAATAAAGGTTTGACCATTGTGTTTCTCTTTACCAGGTTGGATAATATTAGCTACATTATCGTGTTTCTATATGTTGTGCTTGTAGTAGGGTCACATATGCAGGGAGTTGCTGAACTAAAGGTAAAGTTAGTTCAGAGGTGTGTCATGAGAAATCTAGGAGCAGCAAGATTATTTGGCATCAGTGTGTTCTAGGGACATGGAAGGTCACAGGTTGATTTTGTCTCTAGATGATTGTGTGAAATCAATTAGCATGCCGATGGTCGGATAGTTTTATGAATAGTGTTTTGATTCACATAATGAGGTTAAGTGCATGGTATGTACTAGACATATGTTTTCCCAAGCAGTGAGAGTTGTCAGCAAGTTTGGAGCCAATCTGAGAAAGAAGCACTGGAGGGCATTTCAGTGGATTCTCAGGTATTTAAGAGGGACCAGCAAGAGGTGCACATGCTATGCAGGGTCAAGTTCTTTTCTACATGGGTTTGTAGATGCAGATGTGGTAGGTGATTAGGATGACAGGAGGTGCACCATAGGTTTTGTGGTGGTTGGTCTTCAAGAGTGATCTTAAAGAGGGATACAATGCCAAGAAACAAACTAGATGATGTATAGGTACAAGTATAGTTACAGCTATTTATCTCCAAGTGGGAGATTGTTAGGTTGTGGAGCTAAAAGCTTCAACTATTTATAGACACAGAGGAGTTGCTAAGTGTCACATTCACCGACATCGATCAAGAAAATTGATGTCAATTAGGGGTAAACAGAAGGGCAATTGACATCGGCAGGAGTCGGCTGACGTCGGTCATCTCCAGGTAGACAGGGACCGATGTCAGTCACCTGTGCGGTTCCAGAACTATTCGTTGCATGAACAGTTAATTTGTTGAACTTATTGTTTGCATGTAAAGGCTATTTTGAGTCTTGAAATACGTGTCTAAATTAAGAGTCTAAGTTATGGTTTAGTCTGGGATCTATTTATAGACCCATTGGCATGTATTGTAATTATGAGAAAATAGAGGAAGGCAAGGTAGATCCTTCCAATTATAAGAATAGGTTGATCTGCAGGTTGTTGCAAGATTAGGGAGAAGTTCTACATGTGTAAGTAAGATCATTTGAGTTGCACGTTGTTTCAAGTTTATGGGAGATCTACTTGAAGTACTTTGAGTAATTATGTACTGGCAAGGTTATTACTGACTGGTTGGAGGTGAACACCAATTCTGTGTTTGAGTTGTGTGTTGGGACTATTTTTGGTAGGAGAGTGAACTCTTGATTGAGAATTACTGGGAGCCCTTTAGGTGTGTGGGAAGCCTCACAGAGGTGGAAGAAGAAGTGGCATCTTCTTTATTGTATTTTCTTTCTGGATGAGTATTAACACAAGATTGTGTATTATCTCTCATATTTTGTGCTATTTGTGAATTCTAGTTACTTGTTCATTCTGGTATAATTCCGTGTTTAGTTGCTTATACAAGGTAATCATATTGTGCTCTTATTGAGGAGCAAGATCCTGACAAGTGGAATCATAGTTTATTGTTCTAAATTCCCCATCAATTGGTATCAGAGCTTTTGGTTGGGTTACTAATAGGTTGTATCAAATATGGTTAGTGTGTGTTGATTATAGGTTACTCACAGGGGTTTCTATTTGAGTGGGAGTATAGCAATGGCAGAAGAAAGTAAGTTACGAATGGAGAAGTTTAATGGCAAGAACTATCAATTATGGAGGATGCAGATTGAAGATTATCTGTATCAGAAAGATTTGTACTTACCATTGGGTGGGGTTGCATGCAAGCCCACAGATATGAAGAATGAAGAATGGGAGGTTCTTGATCAAAAGGCTCTGGGATCTATAAGGTTGAGTCTTGCATCATCTGTGATTTCCAACTTATCACAGGTTAAGACAATGGTAGAGTTGATGGAATCTTTGGCAAATTTATATGAAAAACCCTTAGCTTCGAATAAGGTATTTCTTATGAAGCAATTATTTAATTTGAAAATGTTGGAAGGTGGATCTATTCATAGTCATCTTAGTGATTTCCATGGTTTGGTAAACCAGTTAAATTCAGTCAATATTATTTTTGATGATGAAATTAAGGCTCTCTTAATATTATGGTCATTACCTAAAAGTTGGGAGAGTTTGGTAATGGCAGTTAGTAATACTATGTCTGCTTCAAAAATCTTAAAATTGGATGATGTTTTGAGTGTAATCTTGAATGAAGAAATTTGAAAGAAAAGCATAGGTGAATCATCAGGGAATGCTTTGAGTGTTGAAAGTAAGGGAAGGCAAAGAGAGAAGATCGAGCATGGGAGATCAAGGTCAAAGATAGGCAAGAGATCTAAGTCCAGGTATGGTGGAATAACCTGCTAGAAATGTGGAAAGCAAGGGCATCTAAAGAGAGATTTTTGGGTCAATGAAACTTAGCATGAAGGACATGAAGAAGCAGATGTTGTAGATTTTGTTGCATAGGATGCTCTAGTATGTTCCTTAGATAAAGTAGAATCTTGGGTTTTAGATTCTGGTGCCTCTTTCCATGCATCCCCAAATAGGGAATTTTTTCATGAATATGTCTAGGGAGACTTTAGAGAAATTTATTTATGGGATGGTAAGCCTTGTCAAATGGTTGGAAAAGGGAAAGTTAAGCTAAAATTGCAGACAGGCAACACATGGGAGTTTAAGGAGGTCATGCATATCCCAATCCTAAAGCAGAATTTAATTTATGTATGAAGTTTGGGTGATGAGGGTTGTACAGTAACTCTAACAGGGGACTCTTGGAAGGTTACCAAGGGTGCACTTGTTGTAGCAAGAGGTAAGAAAGTAGGTACGCTTTATCTATCTACTTGTATTATTGATTCTCCTTCTGGTTTATCTACTTCAGCTATAGATTCGAAGATGTGGCTTAATAAGCTTGGTCACATGAATAAGAAGGGGATGCATGTTTTTGAGTCAAAGGGTATGCTTTCGGATTTAAAAAGCATGGATCAAGATTTCTGTAAGCAAAGGAAAAAAGTGACGTTTCTTGAGAAATCTAATGTTCGTGATAAGAACAGGAAAGCCTTGGTTTTTAAGGAGAAGATGATAGACAGAGATCAGTTTAAGGGGCTGAAAAATTCTGATCAAAGCAAGGTTGATTTGGACAGGGTTTTGATCCAAAAGTAGCTCGTGGTTAAAGGTCATCGCTCACAAGTAAAACACAGAGATTGATGTCGGTTAGAAAGCTGACATCGACATCTAGATAGGGACTAACATTGGCTATGTGCAGCCTGATGTCAGTGACTCAAGATAGATAAACATCGACATCAGTCAGGGGGAATTGATGTCGGTGATGAGACAGTCGCATGGAACTAACGTCGGTCGGGTGCAGACTGAGATGTGATCGGCATCGATCACTGAGATAGATTTTGGATAGATAGCAAGTTGTCAAGGAGTCTCAAGCACCCATATGGAGGACTTAAATGGTAAGTAAGCCTCAAATTCATCATTTCCCTTCTTTACACTAATTTTTGCTCACTAATGGTCAAGAACCAAGAAGTTATTAAAGAAGCAGAGCAAGTAGATCTAGGAAACAGTGGGAGCTTGGCATGGATGAAGGATGTGATTCCTTGGAGAAGAACCAAACAGGAGTTTTTTTTTGGAGTTGCGAACTGGAAAAAAGCACTGAGAGACAAATGGATTTTTAGGATAAAGAAGAGCGGGAATGGACACATGAGACAGAAGGCTAGGGTATATGGTCTTGAATAAGCTATAGGACAATGGAGGTTTGACCATTGTGTTTCTCTTTACCAGGTTGGATAATATTAGCTACATTATCATGTTTTTGTATGTTGTGCTTGTAGTAGGGTCACATATACAGGGAGTTGCTTAACTAAAGGTAAAGTTAGTTCAGAGGTGTGTCATGAGGAATCTGGGAGAAGCAAGATTCTTTGGCATGAGTGTGTTCTAGGGACATGGAAGGTCACAGGTTGATTTTTTCTCCAGATGATTATGTGAAACCAATTAGCACGATGATGGTTGGATAGTTTTATGAATAGTGTTCTGATTCACATAATGAGGTTAAGTGCATGGTATGTACTAGACCTGAGTTTTCGCAAGTAGTGGGAGTTGTCAGCAAGTTTGGAACCAATCCAAGAAAGAGGCACTGGAGGGCAGTTCAGTGGATTCTCAAGTATTTGAGAGGGACCAGTAGCAGGTGCACATGCTATGCAAGGTCAAGTTCTTTTCTACATGGGTTTGTAGATGCAGATGTGGCAGGGGATTTAGATGACAGGAGGTGCACCATAGGTTTTGTGGTGGTTGGTCTTCAAGAGTGATCTTGAAGAGAGATACAATGCCAGGAAATAAACTAGATGATGTATAGGTACAAGAATAGTTGCAGCTGTTTATCTCCAAGTGGGAGATTGTTAGGTTGTGGAGCTAAAAGCTTCAACTATTTGTAAACATGGAGGAGTTGTTGAGTGTCACAGTCACTAGCATCGATCAAAAAAACTGACGTCAGTCAGGGGTGAACACAAAGGAAACTGACATCGATAGGAGTCAGCCGATGCCGGTCATCTCCAGGCAGACAAGGACTGACGTTGGTCACCTATGCGGTTCCAGAACTATTCGTTGCATAAATAGTTAGTTTGTTAAACTGATTATTTGCATGTAAAGGCTATTTCGAGTCTTGAGTTGTGTGTCTAAATTAAGATTCTAAGTTATGGTTTAGTCTGGGATCTATTTATAGACCCATTGGCATGTATTGTAATTATGAGCAAATAGAGGAAGGCAAGGTAGATCCTTCCAATTGTAAGAATAGGTTGATCTGCAGGTTGTTGCAAGATCAGGGAGAAGTTATACATGTGTAAATAAGATCATTTGAGTTCTAGGTTGTTTCAAGTTCATGGGATATCTACTTGAAGTACTTTGAGTACTTGTGTACTGGCAGGGTTATTACTGACTGGTTGGAAGTGAACACCAATTCTGTGTTTGAGTTGTATGTTGGGACCATTTTTGGTAGGAGAGTGAACTCTTGATTGAGAATTATTGGGAGCCCTTGAGGTGTGTGGGAAGCCTCATAGAGGTGGAAGAAGAAGTGGCATCTTCTTTATTGTATTTTCTTTCTGGATGAGTATTAATACAAGATTGTGTATTGTCTCTCATATTCTGTGCTATTTGTGAATTCTAATTACTTGTTCATTTTGGTATAATTTCGTGTTTAGTTGCTTATACAAGGTAATCATATTGTACTCTTATTGAGGAGCAAGATCCTAATAAGTGGAATCATAGTTTGTTGTTTTAGATTCCCCATCAATTGGTATCAGAGCTTTTGGTTGGGTTACTAAAAGGTTGTATCAGATCTGATTAGTGTGTGTTGATTACAAGTTACTCACAGGGGTTTCTATTTGAGTGGGAGTATAGCAATGGCAAAAGAAAGTAAGCTACGAATGGAGAATTTTAATGGCAAGAACTATCAATTATGGAGGATGTAGATTGAAGATTATTTGTATCAGAAAGATTTGTACTTACCATTGGGTGGGGTTGCATGCAATCCCACAGATATGAAGAATGAAGAATGGGAGGTTCTTGATCAGAAGGCTCTAGGATCTATAAGGTTGAGTCTTGCATCATCTGTGATTTCCAACTTATCATAGGCTAAGACAATGGTAGAGTTGATGGAATCTTTGGCAAATTTATATGAAAAACCCTCAGCTTCGAATAAGATATTTCTTATGAAGCAATTATTTAATTTGCAAATGTTGGAAGGTGGATCTGTTCATAGTCATCTTAGTGATTTCCATGGTTTGGTAAACCAGTTAAATTCAGTCAATATTATTTTTGATGATGAAATTAAGGATTTCTTAATCTTATGCTCATTACCTAAAAGTTGGGAGAGTTTGGTAATGGCAGTTAGTAATACTGCATCTGCTTCAAAAATCTTAAAAATGGATGATGTTGTGAGTGTAATCTTGAATGAAGAAATTTGCAGGAAAAGCACAGGTAAATCATCAGGGAATGCTTTGAGTGTTGAAAGCATGGGAAGGCAAAGAGAGAAGATCGAGCATGGGAGATCAAGGTCAAAGATAGGTAGGAGATCCAAGTCCAGGTATGGCAGAATAACCTACTAGAAATGTGGAAAGCAAGGGCATCTAAAGAGAGATTGCTGGGTGAATGAAGATCAGCATGAAAGCCATGAAGAAGCAGATGTTGTAGATTTTGTTGCACATGATGCTCTGGTATGTTCCTTAGATAAAGTAGAATCTTGGGTTTTAGATTTTGGTGCCTCTTTCCATGCATCCCCAAATAGAGAATTTTTTCATGAATATGTCCAGGAAGACTTTGGATAAATTTATTTAGGGGATGGTAAGCCTTGTCAAATGATTGGCAAAGGGAAAGTGAAGTTGAAATTGCAGACAGGCAACACATGGGTGTTGAAGGAGGTCATGCATATCCCAGTCCTGAAGCGGAATTTGATTTTTGTATGAAGTTTGGGTGATGAGGGTTACACAGTAACTCTCACAGCAGACTCTTGTAAGGTTACCAAGGGTGCACTTGTTGTAGCAAGAGGTAAGAAAGTAGGTACGCTTTATCTATCTACTTGTATTACTGATTCTCTATCTGGTTTATTTACTTCAGCTGTAGATTTGAAGATGTGGCTTAATAGGCTTGGTCACATGAATAAGAAGGGGAATCATGTTCTTGAGTCAAAGGGTATGCTTTTGAATTTGAAAAGCATGGATCAATATTTCTATAAGCAAAGGAAGAAAGTGACGTTTCTTGAGAAATTTGATGTTTGTGACAAGAATAAGAAAGCCTTGGTTTTCAAGAAGAAGATGACAGACAGAGATCAGTTCAAGGGGCTGAAAAATTCTAAGTAGAGCAAGGTTTATTTGGACAGGGTTTTAATCCAAAAAGAGCTCGCGAGTAAAGGTCATCGCTCACAATTAAAACATAGAGACCGATGTCGATTAAAAATCTGACGTCGGCATCCAGACAGGGACTGACATCGACTATGTGTAGCCTAATGTCAGTGACTCAAGACAGATAAACACCAGCATCAGTTAGGGGGAATCAACATCAGTGATGAGGTAGTTGCATGGAACTGACGTCGGTAAGGTGCTGACTGAAATGTGATTGGCATCGGTCACTAAGATAGATTTTAGGCAAACAGCAAGCTGTCAAGGAGTCTCAAGCGCCCATATGGAGGACTTAAAGGGTAAGTAAGCCTCAAATTCATCATTTCTCTTCTTTACACTACTTGTTGCTCACTGATGGTCAAGAACCAGGAAGTTATTAAAGAAGTAGAGCAGGTAGATCTAGGAAATAGTGGGAGCTTGGCATGGATGAAGGATGTGATTCCTTGGAGAAGAACCAAATGGGAGTTTTTTGGTGGAGTTATCAGTTGGAAGAAATCACTGAGAGATGAATGGATTTTCAAGATAAAGAAGAGCGGAAATGGACACGTGAGATGGAAGGCTAGGGTATATGGTCTTGAGTAAGCTACAAGATAATGGAGGTTTGACCATTGTGTTTCTCTTTACCAGGTTGGATAATATTAGCTACATTATCCTGTTTCTATATGGTGTGCTTGTAGCAGGGTCACATATGCAAGGAGTTGCTGAACTAAAGGTAAAGTTAGTTCAGAGGTGTGTCATGAGGAATCTGGGAGCAGCAAGATTCTTTGGCATGAGTGTGTTATAGGGACATGGAAGGTCACAGGTTGATTTTGTCTCTAGATGATTGTGTGAAATCGGTTAGCATGCCGATGGTTGGACAATTTTATGAATAGTGTTCTGATTCACATAATGAGGTTAAGTGCATGGTATGTACTAGACCTGAGTTTTCCCAAGCAGTGGGAGTTTTCAATAAGTTTGGATCCAATTTGGGAAAGAAGCACTGGAGGGCAGTTCAATGGATTCTTAGGTATTTAAGAGGGACCAGCAGTAGGTGCACATGTTATGCAGAGTCAAGTTCTTTTCTACATAGGTTTGTAGATGCAGATGTGGCAGGTGATTTGGATGACAGGAGGTGCACCATAGGTTTTGTGGTGGTTGGTCTTCAAGAGTGATCTTAAAGAGGGATACAATGCCAAGAAACAAACTAGATGATGTATAGGTACAGGTACAGTTACAACTATTTTTCTCCAAGTGGGAGATTGTTAGGTTGTGGAGCTAAAAGCTTCAACTATTTGTAGACATGGAATATTTATTGAGTGTCACAGTCATCAGCATCGATTAGGAAAATCGACGTCGGTCAGGGGTGAATAGAAGGGCAACTGACATCGGCAGGAGTCAGCCGACGTCGGTCATCTCCAAGTAGACAGGGACCGACGTCAGTCACCTGTGCAGTTCCAAAATTGTTCATTACATGAATAGTTAGTTTGTTGAAATGATTATTTACATGTAAAGGCTATTTCGAGTCTTGAGTTGTGTGTCTAAATTAAGATTCTAAGTTATGGTTTAGTTTGGGA
This sequence comes from Torreya grandis, assembly GCA_037957365.1. Classification (NCBI taxonomy): domain Eukaryota; kingdom Viridiplantae; phylum Streptophyta; class Pinopsida; order Cupressales; family Taxaceae; genus Torreya; species Torreya grandis. The sequence continues at coordinate 577,345 of JARHVA010002551.1, read as the reverse complement.
TCTATTTATAGACCCATTGGCATGTATTGTAATTATGAGCAAATAGAGGAAGGCAAGGTAGATCCTTTCAATTGTAAGAACAGGTTGATCTACAGGTTGTTGTAAGATCAGGGAGAAGTTCTACATGTGTAAGTAAGATCATTTGAGTTGCAGGTTGTTTCAAGTTCATGGGAGATCTACTTGAAGTACTTTGAGTACTTGTGTACTAGCAGGGTTATTACTGACTGGTTGGAGGTGAACACCAATTCTGTGTTTGAGTTGTGTGTTGGGACCATTTTTGGTAGGAGAGTGAACTCTTGATTGAGAATTATTGGGAGCCCTTGAGGTGTGTGGGAAGCCTCACAGAGGTGGAAGAAGAAGTGGCATCTTCTTTATTGTATTTTCTTTCTGGATGAGTATTAATACAAGATTGTGTATTGTCTCTCATGTTATGTGTATTTGTGAATTCTAGTTACTTGTTCATTCTGGTATAATTCCATGTTTAGTTGCTTATACAAGGTAATCATATTGTGCTCTTATTGAGGAGCAAGATCCTGACAAGTGGAATCATAGTTTGTTGTTCTAGATTCCCCATCATTTAGGAGCTTGAGGAGGCAAAGATTCATCGAGTATTAGAGATGATTATGGGACCAGAACCAGAGGAGAGAGTGAGATTAAGAGTGAGGGCATGACCCCTATCCATGATTGGTTTACCTTGACATGATGTATTTGTTTTGAAAACTTATGTGTTTTATAGATATTGTTTGATTTTGAAACTCATGTGTATGCATGTTATGAATTCTAGATTATACTAGTATTGCAATGTTGTGGTTTGGAATAATTGATTTGATGTTTGATGTTGAAGTTATATATGCTTGGTAAATGGTATGTAGGATATGTGATTTGATTGTGCTGATATATTTGCTAAGACAATATTTAGGATATGTTTGGATGTAATTGTTTGATTTGTAATCATATGCAAGTGACAATCTTATTAGATTTTTGTAATTGGTAAAATTGATTTGGTAAAGTGAATTAGTTTGTAAGTAAGATATAAGTAAGGTCTAGCTTTTAAGATTGGTAACTTGTTTAGATAAGTTGAATTATTTTGAGATTGGTAAAAGGTTTGTATCAGTTGATTTGGTAAGATCTAGACTTTAATAGGTTGGTTCTTAACTAGGGATGGTTGTCTAGGATTTGGAATGTTAGTTTTTAGTAGAAGGGAAAAGTAAGATAGCCTTGTGTGTGTATTACCTTCCCAAGAGTGGCTCAAGAATACAAAGGTTACCTAGACTTTTGCCTCCATCATTGCCTTGCTAAGTGAAGCTATAAACTAATGTTAAAATGAATGTATGCTATATCACATTGTGTTATAATACTATTTGAACCCTAATGTCTAAGTGAATAAGTAACCATACTATTCATGTTATGTAAAACCCTATCCTAAGGTTGATGTTGAATGTGATGCACTAACTATAGTAGGCTATGATAACTCTATAAAATGCAATCTAATTAACTATGCTATTGGAACTTTATGTTGTAGAGAATGCTCATTTGATCTCAAATGTAGTGGATTATTGCATGAAATAGGAGCTGGAAAGTTTGCTCAGAGTGAATATCTCTCTAAAATTATGCTTTGTTGTGGTGCCTATGACTCTATTGGATATGTATATGGAATTGCACTATGTAGACCATGGATTACATTATTATATGTGGGTTGTTTGTGTTGTATTGGTTTTTAGACTTTTTGAATAGATGGAATAGGATATCTCCTATGATATTCTATCCTAGGAGCCACATGACTCATATGATGAGTGACTGATGAAACCCATAAAGGAATGTCCTAGGATGACTCAGTCATAGAGGAATGATGTATAGGGTTCCATGATGAAGGAGATCTCTATGCCCCCTATGTGAATGTTATAATATCATGATCAACACATCTATAAATGCAATAGTTGAGTCTAAAATAGTTTTTATCATTATGTCCATGAATATGATGATCATTACAAAAGGGCTAATATGGTTGTATATGTAAGAGATGTAGATCTCACTAATGAATAAAAGGTAATGTGATTAACCTCCTATTGCTAGTGTTTATAATATGATAGATGGGATATCCTGCTCTAAATCAAACTATAGTGGTGTTTTTTGGTAGTTCTTTGTATTGCATAATGTAGGTTGTGTTTTGAAAACTTTCTCTTTGTTCTTGACTAGTTGATTTTTTGGTTGTGGTCTCCTATCTTGTCTAAGACATGGTGGATGCTGAGTGGTAGGAGTTATATCTAAAGATGATACTATGAAATATAGAGTGACCTAATTAACTGAATCTACCTAAATCAATCCCAATTTATTTTCCAATACTAGAACTGTGTAACACAAATGTCTAAAACAAGGCTATGTCTAAAAAGTAGATGTTCGAGGAGAGGTTGGTGAAGCCCCTTAATAAAGATATGTTAAACCTTTAGGTCTACTAGTTTATATATCAATCTTAACAAATGAGCCTTAAATCTTAAGATGTACTCACTTACTAGCTCTTAATAATTTTGATGTAGTGTGGCAAGCTTCTCATATGTAATATGAGGGCATGTGTTTGTAATGTAGTTCTCCAAGTCATGTTATGTCTGCAATGAACTGATGAAGAGTAGATGAAAGAACCAATTATGTGTTTTCCCCACTAATGTCTATTGAAACAACCTGAGTAGAATCAAAGGGCTTGCATGAGATGGCAAATCCTTTTGAAAGGATTGAAGATGTGAGAATGGATCTCCATTTCCATCAAAGTGAGGTAATGATGGTGTCTAGAAATGCTTAGGAAATGTAGATTTTATGAATGTATTTATAATAGGGTTACCATGTAGATCATTAGCATCCATCCAATATTTATAAGCTTTGTTTTCCAATGTAAGAAGATGTACTTGGTGTTATAATTCACCAACTGCATGCATCAAGGAAAGGATCTCTTGGGATGGTAAATTAGTATCTTGAAGTGGTTCATTTAATCATTGAATTTGATTATTAAATTTTACCATGGGAATGCTAAATTTACCAATGGGATCATAAAGAGGTGGTGTGCTCACTTGAACCTTGGGAGTAATGGTAACTTGAACCTTGTGAGAGGGATGTGGGCTACCATTCTCTTTAGGTGATGGGTGAGAATTGGGTTTTATTCTAGTGAGGGGTGTTTTGGGTGATTCATTGGTATCTTTATGTTTTAGTCAATCACATTATAAATTAGTAGAAGATATGCTTGTAATATTAACATGTGCTTGATTGGAAATATAATAATTCATAGTTTTAAAATCAACATTTTGGCATGCATGAGACTTGAGAGAAGGGTTAGAAACATGAGATGTAGTTTCTTCTTCACCATAAACATATTAGTCATCATTATTCCATACATTATCACAATCTTCATTTTATTCATTTGAAATAAAATAATTTTAATAATCATTTGCATATCCATCTTCATTTTTGTATTCATTTCCATGTTCACTATTGTACTCATAATCACTTCCATCATTGCTAGGGAGAGGTGAAAGAGAAAGATTTGATTCCTTTGTAATATGCAATAGTTTATCATTAGAATTTGGAATATCATGTGTATCTATGCTATCCATGGATGGAATATATAAATTTCCTTCATTTACAGCATGAGAAGTAAGAGTAGAAGAGTTATCATTTGAACATTCTTTTGAAAGAGTAGAGTTAGGAACACATAATGCATCATTTAAACTATGCTTTGGTAATTTGATTCTATTGCATTTATATTTTTGTATTTTAAAATTAGTAGTAGCAAAAGGTAGAGAGAGATTAGGTTCACATGGAAGTCAATCATCACCAATGAGATGTTCATTTGCAAGTGCATGATTACTTTGTGCATTTTGAGTATTTTTCCTAGGAGAATGAGGTGAGAAGTATTTTTCCCATTTATCAAAATTATTTTCATTAGAAGAAGGAATAAAGGATATGGGTTTAAGAGAAAAGTATTCATCTATTTGTGCTTCATCCTCTTCATTACGTACATCATCATATCCTTCATTACAACCATAGTCATTATCTTCACTATAAATGAAATCATTTTCTACAGTTTTAGTTAACGTACAATTTGGTGAATTTGTACAATCATTGTCATAATTGTAATAAAATTTGAGAATTTTATCTAAGGGATGAGAAGGATGAGTTGCCTTTGTGGCCATTTTATCACCAAAGATAATTTTGAAAATTACTATGAAGCAAATAAATGCACAAAAAACTACTAACATTGAATTTTGAAAATTACTTTATCTAACCAAAATGATTTACAATAAATTCAAAGTATTTTTCTAAAATTTGTAAGGGAGGGTAATTTGAGGTTAGAGGACCTAGTTTGGGAATCTAGGGTTTTTATCTAGGTTTTTTAGAATTTTTTGAAAATTATGCAATAATTTGAAATTCCAAAATTATTTTTGAAATGGAATAATTGAAAAAAAAAATATACAAAAATAAGAATTTAGAAAAATTAAATTTTTGCACAAGAAACTACTGATTTTAAAATTTTGAAATAATTTTTGGCAAGGTAATTATTTTACAAAAATTCTAAAAAAAAAATTTAAAATTGGCAAGGAGGTAGGCTTGTTGTTAGATGACCTAATTTTGAAATCTAGGGTTTTAATGAATTTATTGAAAAAATTTCAATTTATTTGTAGTTTTTTTTATTTTTAAATTTAGGAAAATTTAATAAAATATTGCTAAAATTTTGAAATAATTAGCCCTAGGGTTCTAGGGTTTTTTGTGCAAAACTTCAAAGTAATTCAGCTTCACCAAATGTTTTTACTATTTTTGGCAAATTATATGTGTTTAATTTCTTAATTAGTAAAGGTTCTAGATTAATATATAAAATTAGTGAATAATAGTATGCCTAGGTTAACCTACTAGTTTTGCTAAATCTAATTTTGATCAATTTATTACTAAGAATAGAAAATAGGGGATAGGATGTAAACTTATTTGATTTTTGAAATAAAATAGAGGATTTTGGAACTACAAATCACTAATCTAGCTAGGCAGACTATCAAAAACAAGACCCATAAGTCTATTTTCTACCTAGATAGTAACATTGGAAACTGGACACTTTGGGGTTTAGTGTTATAGTCTTATTTTTGGTGTTATAGTCCTTTTGATATGCATTTTTTTATATTTTTGGGTTCTATCCCTCAGCTCCAAGAAACCCTACATATCATATTTTAGCTTCTAAAAGTCACTAAGTCTCATTGGGGGTCTATTTCCATCTTTAGTATATGTACTTGTCTATGCACATGAAAAAAACAAAATAGATCAAATTCCAAAGGGGGAAAATTTAGGTTAGAGGAAGAATGATCGCATAATCTATAACCCATTGTTGTTCTAATTATTTCCTACATTAACCCTCAAGCTAGGGTCTTAGATTTGATGTAGTTCTCCCTTAGGAAATGTGCTTAGTCAATGCACATGATTGATGCAAGAATGAAATTCTCTTAGGCCCTTCCTTGATCAAACATGCAAATCTAAGTGTGATATAGAGAAGTTGATTTATACTATCGAATAATTTTTATTATGTCTAATGTGCCAAAGTAGTAAGTGCTAGATATAAAATTCCTTGTGAATTCATTTATATAGGAGACTCTTTATTTCAAATTTTAGAGCTTTATTTGCATTTGGCCGACAAAGGGGAGACTTAGGAATGAAGTAAAGAAAGGGGCTAAGACCTATTTGGGAGAGAAAACTAACTATTAGGGGTCATATTGACCTTGGACAATAGCACTAGAAATTAGATACCCTGAGTTTCAATGTTATAGTCTAGTTTTTGGTGTAATTATCCATGGGGTTTTGGACCTAGGGGGATGGGTCAAGGTCTAAAAGAGGTCTTTGGGCCTGAAAGGGTCAAACTTGGTAAGCTATGAATGACAAAGAATTAGCAAAGAGATTTCTAACAAATATAGTGAAACCAAGATAAGACAGATAGAAGGACCTAACTAAATACGAACAAAGCTCATAGTTTCTAGTTGGGGTCTCCTATGAAAGGATCATGAAAAGACATAATATGTGTGTCTTCTTGACTAATTTAGGGTGATTACACCTAAAAATGGTCTGAATAGATAAGTAGAGTTATATATGGAATGAGTGGACCAAAAGTAAGAGAATAAGATCAAATGTCACTTTAAAATATTTTTAAACACTTTAAGCATGCTTAAAGTGTGTTTTATTGATCTTTGAGAAACAAGTCTTGAAATAGGTCTAAAATTAAAAAGTGAAAGAACTAGTGGGTTCTCATGGTGTTTCAAGCATTTAGAGGCATGAATTAGGTTGCAAAAAGTCTTAAAATATCATTATAAGCATTCTAAAGAGATAATAGTTTCTTGCACAAGTCTAGAGAGACCAGACCATCATGACATATCATGTAAAAATAAATGGGTCAATTTGATTGTGCATTTAATAAATGCACTTAGACAATTAATCAAGGCCAAAAGATCACATGGACATGATGTTTTTCATGCCTTGAACATTATCTATAAATTTCATGTCTTGATAAGCTTTCTATCTCAAGATAAAAATCTTCAAAGTTAAACTTATAGAATGAAACATGCATGGGGACATCAAGTCAAAGTTGTGGCAAATAGCCATTTTAATTCAAATGTTCCAAGGTTGAATGTAGAGTTGACAAGTGTCAAGATCATGAGTGCTCAAGTTGAGATCTAATGATGAACATAAATTGACAAAGCTAGTGGGTCTTGAAGATCTAATGGTATGCATTTAATCATGCATCAAAGATCAATGATGAGCATCAAGTCAAAAAATCAGCATAAATACGTTGATGACAAGTGTCAAAATTTTGGGTACTTGAACAAATATGTAATGATGTGCATCAACTGATAAGGTTAGTGGCTCCAGGTAGATCAATGGTACAGTGTAATCATAAAAATTAGATCTAACAGTGATGAATAGGTTAAAAGGTCAATGGATCCTAAGAGAAAATGCATGGATGATAAGTGTCTCAACCATGTTAAACTAGTATAATATCTATGGCTTGAATTTATTTGTATAAAGGGAGATCAATGGTACACTTGAGGTCAAGAAGTTAAAGGGCTGATAGCAAGATCTTAAGAACAAATGAAGAGCTGATAATTGGCATAATTTGAGAAGGCCCAAATCAAGATCGATGGTCATTGTTAAAATTCAAAAACCAAGGACTTCAAATAGAGGTCAAATTTGAGTCAAGTTAAACTAGGGCAAATATTTTGAAGGATACCATTAAATCTCAATTGAGACCTCTATTAGAGGATCAAGAGTATGTAGACTTAGTTTTTTTGTGTTTTCAACATCATGTATAATATGTCCTTAGATTCCATAATGTTTAGAGGTAGAATAGGTCTGTTTAGACCTAATATATTCCAAGAACAAGGTTATGCAACTTTCAAAGCTTCATCAATATATTGACTATAGGAGAACCAATAAATTAGATTAGTTTTCAATCTATAGTGAGACCTATGCTTAGATATCAAAGTAGGGGGTAGGTATGTGATTAATGAAGAATTATCTCAACTATCAAAGCTATAGCTTTGATAAATAGGTACCTATAGTTTCTAAAATTATACTTAGGTATGGCTCTATCAAGTCTATAGATATAAGGACCTTGCCCTCACAATAAAGTAAGTGGAAGATAACATAAAGTCATAAAATAGAGAACTAGAACTGATTTGATCAAAATATGGTGGAGCATTCATAAAAGGTGGTAGATCAATTAATTATCTTAGATGGAGTTATCCCCCATCTCTCCCATTTCTCTATATCTTACATTTTTTGACACACTGTAACTCTCTCTTAGTTTTCAAAAGAAAAACCTCTCTCACTTTTGATAAGAAATTCTCTCACAATTCTAAAAAATAAAAGACTCTCATTTGATAAGGTTAGACCCTATAAAAATTTGTATGAAATACTCTTGAAGAAATAAAGACTTTCTTTTCCTATCTCTCCCCTTTAAAATATGTGTAGAAAAGCTTGTGCATGTTGCCGTTATGAAGGATAATCTTCCATGCCCATTGTCCTTATTTCTTGCTCATTTCTAGGTGTCTTCAAGATAGTTGTAGGTCAAAATTAGTGATATTTATATCATTGATTTAAGATCTTGGTGAGTCTTATAACTCATCTTTGCCTTCATTCATTGCTTCCTAAATCTAGCTTATGCAACACTTATGCAACTAGCTAGTTTTGTAAGATTGTGTGAGCTAGATTTGTCTTATGTTTCCTTAGTGCTTACTTCATGCTTATGTGAGTTCTCATTTTTGTTTGGTACATCACTTGGTTAACTTTCTTAAGATCCCTTTCCTCCTTTCTAAATCTTTTCCCAATGCAAGAATTAGTATAGGTGATCCATCAAGAGGAAGTTAGCCTTCTCCAGAAGTTCAACCCCATAATAAGTGACCCATAACCTGGGTTTATTCCCATAGTGTAGCTTAATTGGAGAGAGCTTGAAGAACCCTCTTCAAGGATGAAAATTAATGCTACAACAATTTTTGGCATGCCTAGTGGGACATAATTTAAATGAATATTGGTCAAATTTTGATGTTGGTTTGATCAATCTACAGTAGTTATAGCTTCTAAGCAACATCATCTAGCAACTCTAAAATAAGATCCAACTTTTTGGTAGTAGATTAGCAACTACATCTCATGCCAAAGGTGACTAAAAGGTTAGCTTCTATAGGTATTCCCTTTGAATTTATTTAATTGCCTTTAAAATCAACAAAAAGATTAAGATTTTCTAATACACACCCATATAAAGGCAACTATGTTCCTAATTCAATTCTAAGGCCTAACCTTATAAGAAGATCTTTGTTGAACCCCTTCATTGCCATGGTAGCCCCTAGAGTTTTCCCTTTGGTGGATTTTAATGGCCAAAGTCCTCTAGACCTCTCTCAGTATGATCTTATTCTAGTAGTAGCTCTTAAAAGTGTCCCTTATATTAATGGAGACCAAGCTACAACCCTTTATAAGCACCTCATGGACGTAGCTAATTTCTACAATATTCATAATGTCAATGAAGAAAATGTAACAATTAGGTTATTAGCCATCTCTTTCAAAGGTAAATCCCTAGATTGGTATAGAAGCCTTGTTGCTAATTTCATTGCCACATGGGATCAGTTAGGAGATGCATTGTGTAAGAGATTTGAAGATAAAAGTGACCATTTGTCACTTTAAAAGCAATTAAAGACAATATAAATAGCCCCTCATGAATTCATGTAAGACTTCAATACAAGGTTCCAAAAGACTTGGGATAGAATCCTAGCCTCTGTTAGACCTACCCCTAAATTTTCCTTCTTATACTATTTGAAGGCCCTAAATAGTGACATTGTAGTAATGATCTAGTCCATAGGAGGAAACACATTACCAAATGCATATGAGGTGGCAATTAGAGCAAAAAATTATCTAGTACAAGATGGAAATCTTACACCTAAACCACCAATGCCTTTGTTTCCTGAGATCAGACCATCCCCTATTTCTATTTCTCCCCTTGATGTCATTCCTCATGTCCCTACAATTATTTATATACCCTAACCTAAGTGAGAAAAGGCTTCCACTAGTCAATCTAGTGATTCCCAAGAACAAAAGAAATTTCAAGAGCTTAAGAGCATTTTCCAATCCTTGGGAAATGAACTAGTGAATGTTAAGAGGTATCAAACTTTCAATAGGCCTTACCAAGCTTCATATCAGCCTAAGTAGAAATCTAATCATGCAAATAGGCCACCCTATAAAGGAAATTTCCAAGGCCAAGGCCAAGGTCAAAACTAAAGACAAGGGTAGCCTAACTATGTTAGGCAAAATAATTATAATCCAAATGTTACAAGTACTTACAACACTTTAGTCCCTATTCAAAACAATATTGATCAATAAACTGAGGGTACCATGCCTTGAAATTAGTCTTTTGGGAAATCCATTATCCCAAACACTAACTTTAGCCAAGCTTTCAATGATTAATGGCATCAATCTACTAATTATGGGTATGATCATGCTCTTATGGCTCAAAACATAGAGGTACCCATGATGAAAAAGCTAGAAGAGCCTCAAAAAGGTCAAATATTTGATCAAGGACCAAGCTATTTGGGTGTTATAATGGTGAATTATGAGTAAGAAGAGTGTTATACACTGAATCAGCAAGCTAGTTATAGCCAAGCATACACATCAATGGTAGAAAATACAAGGTTTAAAATAAGGAACATAGATGGTAACCAAGAAACATTCAAGGATCATCCTACCATTACTCCTTCAATATCAAAGCTAAATGGACCTATTGATATTCCAAAGGTTCTAATAGCTTCAAGGAATAAAAATCAGGGGAATGTCTTTGTCCTTTAAAACTCAAAAACTCAAGGTGCAATTGTGGCTCCCAAAGCACAACCAAAGGTTGGTGGTTCACCCATCAACATTATAGAACAAATGAAAAGTTCCAATGTGAGTTTCCTAATGTGGGATATGCTCTCCATGCCTAGTCAGGTGGACATCCTCCAAGAAGGGTTGTCAAAAATCAATGTTTTTGAGAAACCACTGGTCAAGGAGAATGTGGTTCTCACTAATGCAACCAAAGGACCAAATTAAAAGTAACTAGGTAAGATGGTCAAACCTCATCCCTTCTACATTTTAGTAATTATTGGTTAATCTTTAGTACATAATTGCTTCATAGATAGTGGGGTTAGCACCTCAATAATGCCAAAGTTTATAGCAGAATAGTTTGGTCTAAAGTATGAGCCCTAACCGAAAGGAGTGTTGTAATTGGATGGATCTTCCATTAAGTCATCAAGTATCATCAAAGATCTCAACTTAACCCTTCATGTTTATCCTAGTGTCTTAGTGGTTCAAGATGTGTTGAACCTAGATATACCTCCTCATTTTGCCCTATACCTATCCAAAGAATTCATAGCAAAGATTGGATGTTATATTATGGCAGAATAGTCATACATGACATTCAAAATAAGATATGGTACCAAAGTATAAATTAAGGCTAAGCCCATTGCACAGTTCCACATTAAACCTTATGGGCCAGATATCATAAACCTTAATTCCACCATCCTTGATGAGGATGAATTTATAGTTGGTCAAGAATTAAACACTCACCCTAAGGAGATACTAGACATATTCTTGGATGAACTATGGAGTGACAATCATTTGGTTGATCCCTTGAAAGGAGTTGAAGAGAGGGACATGGGTGTCTATTGCTTACATGAATATAATCAATCCATTCCATCCCTCATTAAACCTCAAGAAGATCTTAGTGGATTATGAAAATTATTCTTTGATGGTTTAAGGAGCAAACATGTAGTGGGTGCATGTGAAATTCTAGTATCTCCCTCCAATGACAAGTATTTATCTTCTTACAGTTTCCAATTCAGTTCCTCTTGAAATTTAGTAGAGTATGAGGGCCTTATCCATGACCTTCAATGGGATAATAAGAGAGGAATAAAATAATGACAATTTTATATGGGGATAGTGAGTTTATAGTATACCAAGTTAGAGGCCATAATATAACCAAGAATCCTTTAATGAAGTCTTAAAAACATAGAGTGTGGGACCTAATTGAGGAATTTGAAGCTTTCAACATCTAAGCAGTGCTAAGGAACCAGAATTAGCATGTTGATAGATTGGCATTTATGGGAGCTCAATTTGATATCCCAAAATAGTTGAAAAAGACTAAAGTACAACTACATGTCAAAGTGGTAGTAAGACCATCAGTGCTAGATAATGAAACTCATTGGTGGGTCTTTGAAAATGATAAATAAATTGCTTGTTTCTTACAGTAAGAACTAGAGTTCTCCTCCATAAACTAGGAAAAATTTTAACATCAGTATGATGTTAGAGTGATGTCATAGTTGTATATGGTCAGTCTGTAGGGTTAGATTAAAGGTTTTCAAGCAGAAAAAGAGAATTTGTAATTTGTGAAGATGATAGTTTTTCATAAAAAGGTCTATTGACCTTATTAAACCATGCTCTAGGTGGTTTTTGTGGTTTAAAAGTATGTTGAAGACAAATTTGAGATTTTTGTTTACTCTCAATTTTCCTTGTTTGTGCTTAAGAGTATGCATGTCTTGCAATGGGTTATAAGATGTATGGGTTACCAAAGATGTGAAATCTTAAATCTTGGTCTAGAAGTATGTAATGGTTGTCTCCAGGTGTACAAGAAGTTTTAGAGGTGAACATTGAACAGAAGGAGGTTTATTGAATCTATTTATTTTAAGATTCCATGGTTTTGCGCTTTACTAGAAAAGTAGTCTACCTTATGATTTGAGTTATAAGGTTTCTTAATGGGATGAATGGGCCAAATGGGTTGTCAAATAAATATTAATATATATTTTAAGGTTTGTGGTTTTCAAATTATTCATGTTTTTGTCAAGATAAAGGCCTAATTTGCAAGATGGTTTGTGAAAGAAGTATGTTTCATAGGTTGAGCTAGGTGTTTCAAATATTTGTGATTGAGGGTGCATATTAGAGTGATCTATATATGAGGTTTTAGGTCTTGTTGGTGTGTCAAATAAATTTTTTGGGCTTTTCAAGTTCTAGGTAGGGCTATAAAGAGACTAAACAGGTATAGTAAGAAGAAGAGTGATTTTTGTTTAGTTTCTCCAAAAGAGAAATGCATGAGTATTTTAAGGTGATTTATTAGTTTGGTTTAGTTCATGTTTCCTATTTGGTGAGTGGCATGAAGTTTTTTTGGTGGTTCTTGAGGTGGTTTGAGAGAGAAGGCTAGTAAGCTTGCTTGGTGATTCTTCATGGTATGTGGAGATATGAAGATGCTCAAAAGGTGAAATGGCTCAAAGATCTTAGGGGGATTCCATATCAAATGGTTCTTGGTGATTTTAATTATATTTTAATACTTTTGTGTGTTATTTATTCATTGTTTGTAGTGCTTGGTTGAAGAGAGTGTTGGCATGGAGCAACAAGAAGTTTTCAAGACAAGAAGAGGTAGGCTCAAGGTAAGGGGGAGTTTATATCATCTTTATAAGAGGTTCATTTTTTTTTATGATCTTTTTATGTCCTCAAGATCATTTGGTTCCCACTTTTTCATTGTTTCAAATAGGGAGAAAGTTCCTACTATGGGAGTGTTTTAAGAGAGAGAAGGAAGGTGAGTTGTTATTACTATATGATATGTGTTGACATCAATGATAAAAGGGGATATTGTTTGAAATTTTTCAATTATGTCATGGTTATGTCATGTAGGTGTCTTAGTGAGTGTATGAAGTGTCTTTATATTCTAAGTGATAATGATAAAGTGTGTAATGTGCTTGTCCTAGTATGTTTGAAGGAGGCTTAGTTGATCTTTAGTTTTGACATGTTTGGAGATGATGAGGGATGATTTTTAAGTATTTATCATGCCAAATGGTTCTTATAATATGTTTTATATGATTTTATGGCTTGTTTTCATGATTTTATTTCATATGTTAGTCCATAGTTTTCATCTAGACATTTTGGGACCAGTGGTAGAAAATCTAAATAGGTAGTTTGTTGACATCACCATTACCACATATGGATGAGTCAGGGGGAGTTGGTCATATGGTTATGATCAAATTTTTTTCTATACCATATGTGATAAATATTAGGTCATGTGACTAAGTTTGACAAAAGTTATGCAAGTTCAAAATTAGGCTCCTAGGTAGTTTGACTATGTTTTCGCATACTTAACCAAATTTGCATGAGGTAAGAAAGAGCCAACTAAGAAATTTGGTGATGGAATATCTCACATGTGTGGATATTTCAAGATAATTTGATCATATTGGTTTGTTAATTTTTGTGCTTAATTGACATGCACTAAATTTTAAATCATGTGATAAATTGTTTCAAAATATATATGCATGTTCAAAGTTGGCCTCCCAAGTAGTTGTTGACATAGTTGACGTTGGGGTAGAATAAATCTAAGTGAATGGATTAATAGAGTTATTTCTCAAATGTGTAAATGTTTTAAGATAATTTTAACACATTTTTGGATTATTCTATGTGAGGATATCATATGATCTAAATTTTAGATCATGCGTATAAGTGCAACAAAAGTTATTGAGGTCCAAAGTTGGCCTTCGAAGTAGATAGCAATGGTCCCCATACTTAGTCTACTTTTCACAATGTTAAAGATCAGGATCAAATGAAGATCCAATGGTTCATGGGAAATAATATAATATTTATCTAATGGATTATATTGAGTGATATGATTTCAAGGTGTCCAATGGTTAATGAAGGTAAATATCAAGCTCCTTACAAAAGGATCAACAAAGCATGTTCATTCTAAGATGTCTGGAAGCATCAAGATGAGGACAAGTGTTCTAAGTTTAACATTGAGTAGAGATAAAGATCAAGTTTGTTCTAAGGATCAATGGTGAGTGGATATTCATATTGATTAATATCAATGGTGTGTATTAAATTCAAGAGGTCAAAGTGATAGTTGCCTATCATTTTTAAAGCAAGGACAATCTCAAAGAGATCGATGGATCGTGTGTGATCAAGATTGTAAGATTGCATGAGATGAGGCTAGGTGTTTAAAGTTTAAAATTTAGGAAATTACACACTATGAGTTAAACATAGAACAAGATCAATGGTGCATGATTGATCTAAGCTACGAGGACATGAGATGATATCATAATGTCCAAAGTTTAACTATGACCGTTTGAATTCAAATATTTGAATTTAACAAAGGAAAAAATAGTGTTTGGTTTTTAATCCATATCTTTTGATCTATATAGAATTTAACCATGAAATAAAAATAAGTTATAGAGTATTTCAAGGCACATTTGTAAATATATATTTTAAGGTTTTAAAGTGTGTAAAGTCAAAGTTATGAAGGTTCAAAGTTGACTATGTGTTTGTACATATTCTGCAAGTAACCTAAGAAGGATGTTTGAGATTATATTGATGTTGTTTCAATGTCTCATAATGAATTAGCTATTTAGGAGTGTTGTAGACTCCATGAGTATGATCTATGTGCATTATAAAGGTTTTATTAATCATATGCAGTATAAATAAAGGTTTATAAGTTGACTATGTATTCGTTCATAGTGACTGTGTGAACAAAATGTTGTTTGAGCAAATTATGGTTAAGTAGAAGAGTGATCTGATGGATTTTGGAACATAAGGGGGACCTATAGATAATTCAGCATGGATTCATGAGTTTGAAAGTGTTCCTCTGTTCTTAGTTTTCTTAGATTAGTGTCAAAGAGGTGAATAGGTCATCATAGGACCTAAAAGGTGACTTAGGCCTATTTGAAAGTGTGTTGTGCTTAAGTGTGAACCATGTAAAATGCATTAAGGGTTAAGGCATGCCTAATGGCCAACCAAGATGTGATAATTCATGAAGGCTCTATAAATAGTGAAATCAAATATTGTGATTTATATATTTGGAGTGATGTCATGTCCCCTCTTTAGTATGACATGACACTTCACATGGATTTGCCTATTCCAGACTCTCGTAGGCAGATGGTGGTGATGAGAGAGTCATTTTTGTGATTAGATGGCTCATTATGCTCTCGAAGAAATTATATTTATTTATTTGGGACCAAATTTTATATTTTTAAATTTAGGTGCACTTTTTATTTTATTAAATTACTTTTTATTTAAAAAGTATAATTATGTTTTACAAGATGTATTACAGAAACTTCTAGAATTTCCAAAAAGTGCTTAAATAGACCTCATGGGTCTCTCATTTGGCATCGAAGTATATTTTCTCATTTTGAATCTTCTTGAACATTTGTAAGGCTTGATAGTTTGAAAATATTTAGCAAAATCCTTAAGAATGATACCTCTCAAGAGATTGCATAACTGAGGAAGTGGAAGATCTTCTGAAGGGTTACACATTGGAGGTGGTCCTCAGCCATTTCATGTTGAGCTTCATTGGACATTCAGGCTCAGTTCAAGAGTTGGATGAATTTTGGAGTCTCTTGGTAGAGTGATTTCATCATCAATATATCTAAAGAAACCCCAGTGATATCAAATTTTGCTTGCAGTCTGTACAGGTACCTATAGGACAATACGACAGGAGTGGTAGCCCAGACAACAGCAATTTACTTAAAACCCTACGGTGCTCTTGGCTGGGTGATTTATTTATATAATTTGGAAGGCACTCCCCTCAATTTGGGTGCCTATATTCAGATCTTAGTTTTGGCTTGTCAGCAAAAACAAAATTTAGTCTGTACCCATCTGTATTGTACAGTCGATTCCCACAGCAAGGTGTAGATAGTTTGCCGACAGGTGCGTGGATAGCAGCCAGGTGTCATCTACAGAACCGGTCCTTGGATCAGCAATAGGTTCATTTAAGTATTTACATATTTTCACTTATATATTAGGCTTTATAATATTTATTCTATCCATTTTTGTAAGGCTGAAGTCGCCATATGTCATAAGGACTGTAATAAATATAATTTGATATTTAATCTTTGTGTTGAAGTCTATTGGTATACATTTACAGCAATATAAATTTTGATTGTCAACTATTCGTTAAATACCATGCAATAGTAGTGTATTTTTTGATCCCATCAACTATTTGATGAAAGTTTATAAGGCAATATTAGTCTTTTCGATGATCCTAGCAAGTGTTTGATAAAATTCCCTAAGTATTATATCAGTGCTTTAATGATCCTACTAGTAAGGGTCATTACAAGTGAGACTTGAGAGAGACTTGTGAAAGGATTTTGTGATGAGTATGCATTAAAGTGAAGAAGAGAGGATATGCAATGTGTCTATTAATGTGTTAATGAGCATAAAAATTTTTTGACTATGTATGACTTTTGGGTCATATTTCTTTTGAAAAAATGGTTTTCTTGTAGTTTGAGGATATGCAAAGAGGTTTTAGTGTATTTATGAGGATAGTTTGAGTAAATAAGGAGAGAGATTGTGACATGCCTATGTGAGAGACCTATATGAGATAGAGAGAGAGTTTGTGTAGGGATTAGAAAAATAGAGATTCATCATCAAGTGTTGAATACATTAGGTCCAAGGTGGAGGTGTTCACTTCAAAGGAGGGTTCAGAGGACTTGATCTTCCTTAGGGGCAGTTACTCTTTATGAAATAGGTGTTTTACTAAATTCCTTTGGTCAGGAGGATTTGATAAAGGTTTTATGGTCTAAAAGAGTTGACCAGTATCTTTTTTGTAGTTTCTTATAGGATAAGTAGTCCATGTGTTATAGGCTTGAGAGTGGGTTTTATTCCTCATGAGGGTTTCACTGGGTCTCTTTTTAGTGTTGCTTGATCAAGTTGATATATGTTGATTGTTTGATAGTTTGAAAGGACTGGAATTGAAATTGAATTATCTAGGCTCACTAATTGACCCCCCTCTCAGTGATTGTACCTCTCACATAATCCTAAATAAGGAATAATGTTTATCGTATTAAATGATGCACAAGTATATCTGAGAAGGTGCAAGTACATGAACATTTAAGATTATGTCTAGTTATTATTTGTTAGATTCTAAAAAATAGCTCTGTGTTAGTATGGACACTACCATAAAAATAGGGGCACTAACACTAATGATTATAATCTTTAAATTGATGCTTCTATCTATAGTGAAGTATAGGTCATTTTTTATAAACTCCACCTATGCCTATTATGGTACCATTTTATCTTGTGGATTGTTTGTTTGGATCATGCACATAAGTTCTAGATATCAATATGTATCTCAAAACCCTAGGTCTACCAATTAGGGCATTCCACCTTAAAAAATAAGAGTTAGTGGGATCAAGTAAATTTTATCTAACCTTAAATACCCTTTTATCAATTATCACTTCCTACATATACATATACTCTGAAGAGGGCCTTAAACTAATATATTTATCCCCCTTAAATGGGATTATGTGTGAACAATGGTGTAATATCCTATATACAAGTCCATGTAGTGATCTAGCTTGAAACTTGAAAAATACTACTCATGGGATGTTATTTGAATGCTTCTTACTGTAAATTATTGCTCCTATGAATGATATATAAACAGATAAGAATAAGACAATAGAACCTAGTTGTGTGAATGATTTAGTGAGCTTGATAGGTATTTATTTTCTAGTTTCTAGATGTCTAAATCAGTGGACTTTGTTTATATTTATATCACACCATTTAAAATAATCTCATGGGAGGGTTAAATAATACAAATATTTCAACTCATATATATCAAAAGATTTTCAAATTTGAGTGTTTGTGAGGTATGGACACTAGCGTTAGAACTAAGACACTTGCATCAATGCTTGTAACTAAATCTTGAAGGTAGTGTCTGGAATAATAAGAAAATTTTGAAGATTCATAATTGATAGTGAAGGGTATATATCAATTTTTAGGCATACTATGGGATACACATGATCTAAGTAAATAGAACATTAGTGTCAAAGTATATGATAAGCATTAAGCACAATGAGATGGTAAAAATGAGTCTTGTGATAGTGGAAATGTTCTAAATTGAAGGGTTGATCCATGAGTAATATTTTATAAGTCTATAAGACTAGTCTATAATATTAAATTCATATTTAATATCAACATTCCCCTCCTTTAATATATTAATGCATAATGATGAAACTACTAGGTTAAAAGAAATAAATGTGTATTGTGGTGTGTATAACACACTTTGATTTGACTTGAGCCATTTTTAAATTTGATTAATTTGTATTTCCTATAACCAAGATCATGTTAGAGTGTAATTAGTGTATAAAATCTAAAATTTGAAATAATTAAAATAAAATAAAGAAAGGAAGGATTACACTTGTGTGTCAATGCAACCATGTTTCCCCTTGATAGTTTTCTTTGGTAATGATGCTTCCTAGCTAAAGAATTTAAGTGATAGAGAGGTTAAAAAATGAACCTTAGATATGTGAAGAGGAGAATCAGAGGGTCATCATGCCCCCAATCTAGTATAAAGATAAAGTGTGCCAATTCTATTGAGTGCATTGAATCTTGGTCACACATCTTAAGTGTATACATAATCTAGCCAATCTCATCAATGTCAAATGATATAACCATCTCAATATGCAAAAAGAAGTGATGCCAATGCCATTTAAGGCACTGAATCTCAATCACACTACTCAAAAGAGCCAATTATTATAGATAGATAAAGACTCAAACAATGCATCTTGATAAGGTCAGTGTATAAATGTGTATGTAATCTAAATATGTATTTGTAATTTGGTGAATTTTCATGGCATATGCATCTCTAATGTGTCTCAAGTTAAAGTATCTATCAAAATATAGCATCTACTCTATAAACTATGTATAATATATGTCTATATATATTTTGATGTTATAACCTTATCTTCATGATCAAATGATATGCATCCCTTTTTTCAATCAATCATTATTCCTATTGATTGTAACCATGATTTTATAATCATAACATTGCATGTATTTAAATTATAAATAACATGAAAAGGAAGAGAACATTATTTTGAAGCAAAGGAAACTCTCAACTAAATTTATCCCACACTTGTGATTACATTAATTTTATTTAGTTGTGAATACTTATTTCCAAGAGAGATAAAAAATGACATAGAAGAAATAATTATATCTTGATAGTCCATAACATTGATATCTATGAATTTATTTTCATCTATATGAGCAATGATAATGAAAGAGTCATGGACTGAGGAAATACTTGTAATTTCCCCTTTGTATCCATATTTTAAACTTTATATTTTTCAAGTGTGCCTTGAATTTTGACCTCTTTTGTTATAAATCCTATTTTAAACTTGTTTATTCGTTTACCTTGAGTTTGATTTTCCAATTAATCTATTTGTAACATTACCTTTGCAATACATTGCTTTCTTAATTGTTCCTTTTCATGTTGTTCCTTTTTTTAATTTTGCTTTTTCATCTTGATATTTTTGTAACATTGTTTTCTCTATATTTTCCTTTCAAATATTTTCTTAGTCTAATTTTTGCTTTTGAATCTTTCCTTGCTCTAAGTTTTGTATTTGTAACTATTTTTTCATTGAATTTTCCTTTGGTACCCATACTTGTTATTTGTACACCTGTGCTTTAGGAGATTCATTCAGAATATGAGTGGGTTTCTTTATTGACATATCAATGATAGGATCACCACTATTAATTGTATTTTGTATTTTCTTCTTCAAAGCCTAACAATAATTTGTATGAAGCCTATGCATTATATGATATACATAATAGTATTTTTATCTCATGCAGAGGGGGTAGTTTGATCATCTTATTTCTAATCATATCCTTTATAATCTCACTTGAGATTTTAGTATCCATTTGTTCACTTTTTTAAGTACTAGTTGTAGATGTATTATATTTTGGCTTCCAATATTGATGTGAATTTTATTGAGCACAAAATTGCTAGGTGAAGATGTAAAACATGATTAACATTAACATATTTTGGATTCTTTATATGTGTGTTATTATTTTCCCATGATGTGATCTTTGAAACCAAATAATTATTATTTTGTAACTCTTTTATTGACCTTGTCATAGTGGTTAGTTTATTCTAGGTACTTTGGATTGAATATGCATATACACACCATGTAGAGGAGATGTGGGAGGTGGAAGGGGTTAAGGAAGGATATATTGATTACCTTATTTTTATATCTATAGGATGGGTTACCTTGCCCCTTTGAGTAGTGATAACATGGACCTAGTTATAAGGAGGGTAGTTATCACCATCTAGAGAGTGAAGAGGAGGCCTTATAATCTTGAAGATACAATTGATCTTTTTACCATGTCTTACTTAGTTTGAAAAAAAATTAAATTAATGAATATTTTTTAGAGAATTAGATAGTTACTACATCATAGTCATCAAAAATATCTATATCATCCATGACAAGCAAAGTAAGATAAAGTGCAGTGATTAGAAACAAAAGCATGGAAAGGATCCAAAATAAAGAGCATGAAGGCTAGGAAAATAAGGAGAACAAACATCACCTATAATATTCCCAAAATAATAAAATATGAAAAATAAATGAAGTAATGTGAAACCCTAGTGTAAGCTAGGGTTCGTTCAGTTAGACTCAGAGGTCAGGTTCTCCAAAATGTTTTATCTAAAATGGGATTTTACACAAATATCATATAGAAATAAAACTAAGAATGTATTAAAGTAATATTTAGAATTGAAAATTAAATCACAACAAATGTTTGACCCTTTTTTAAATTAAGGCTAAGGCAAAGAGCCTAATCAATTAAGAATAAGATTATTCTATAAGCATGCTAATTAAAAAAATTAGATTCACAATATATTTATATACAATATTTAATTGCATAAATATGCTAAATATAAAAAGTAAAATACCAAATAATAATTTGATTGTTTAATCATAAATAAGGAATAACACTTAGTTTATTAAATGATGAATAAGTAGATCTAAGAATTTTAGGAACAATAATATTAAGAATGATGATTAGTTGTGATTCATCAAAATATAAAAATCATCTCTCTATCATCCTAGACACTACGATCAAAATAGGGATAGTAGTGATGATGCTTCCATCCTAAAACTGACACTTCTATCTACAATGAAGTATATATCCTTTTATATAAATTTCACTTACACCTGTAAGGTTTCCCTATCACCTTATATATTTTATATTTATATAGTGCACATAGGTTATGAATATGTAGCTCGAAACCCTAGGACCTCAAATTAAGTCATGCCACCTTTCAAAACAAGGGTTAGTGGGATCAAGTGAAGTTCAGCTAACCTCAAAGACCCCTATATCAATGAGCATTACCTACATAGCCATATATTTTGAATAGGAACTCAAATTGATGTATTTCTTCCCCTTATGTGGGCTTGTGTGTGAACAATTGTATAATATGTTATATGTGAGTGCATGTAGTGATCTAGATTACAACTTGACAAATATTTATCATGGGTTTTTTTTTCAATGCTTCACACCTATAAGAATACTACTTCTATGACTTATATATAAATAGGGTAGTAGAACTTAGTGTGTGAATGATTTAGTTAGCTTCATATGTACTTGCTTAATAGTTTATAAATGTATAAATGAGTGAGATTTGGTTTGTATTTATATCACACCATTTGAAATAATCTCATAGGTGGGTTAATTAATATAACTATGTCAACCCATAAATATCAAAAGATTTTAAAATTTGAGTGTTTACAAGGTACGAAGACTAGCATTAGAACATAAACACTAGCACTAATTTTAGTGTCCAAATTTGAATGGTAGTGTGAAAGGGAATATTAAAATGCTGAAAATATGTAACTAATAGTGAAGGATACATCCAAGTTTTAAGCATATTAGGGCTATAGGTGATTTGGGTAATCATAATATCAAGTTTAAATTATAAGATAATCATTTAGGCATAGTGATATGGAGAATGAATCCCCTTACGGTAGTAGAAAGGTCTTAACTAAAGAATTGAGCCATGAGTAATATTTGAAAAGTGTACAAACTAGTTTATAATATACAATCTAGAGTTAACATCTACTCAAAGGAGAAAAAAATATAAATCTCCATATAATATTTATGGTAGGAAATTACTTAAAAAACATATTGACATGTAGGCACAATGATCTATGGTACAAAATATTGGAAAAATATATAGATAAAGTTATGAAAAATAGTGGACACATCCATTCATTGCATGTGTCTAAGCCTAAAACAATGTCTTAACATATGTTAATACTTTGTTTCTTGAATCTAGTGATTAAATATCCACTTCAATCTATTTTTGATAACTATGCATAAATAAATCATTACATAATAGAAATAATCTAAGTACCTTATCCTCTCATCATTTACATAAATAAAAAGTGCAATAAATCATTTGATTTTATATTCAAATCTATGTATTTTATGTATTATCCTATGTAATATGAATATTCAATGTTTGGCTTATTTAGATCTCTTAAATACAAAATAATTAAAACATTCTCATGAATAAGATGAATCTTTTTAGCGCTATATTTCCCTTACGGTTTCATCTTACCTTCTTAGGGTTTCAAATTTATACATTAGCATTTCACATCTATTTTCATATTTCCCCATATTGACATAAATAAATCATGACTATAATGGATATACATAGTTTATATTTTTTTATTTTGACTATGTTTTTCATAATTATATGATGTTTTTTTAAACATATAATATGTAATATGTTGAGGTCTGCTCTGCTTCCGATTAAAATAAAATTTATATTAACATTGATATACCCAATGTTATTTATTTAAGCCACAACTCAAGTATCAAAGAAACATGACAGTGTTGAATTTAAATTCCAGAATCCTTGAAGGCTATGCATTATAAGGATCATGAATGTGCTCAAGACATTGAATAATTAACAGGTAATAAGATAATTTTTGCTTCCTTTGGTGATAAAATTAAGGAAAAGATGAATTCCATAGTTAATGATGTGGATTTGTATAAAGACATTATGAAGTGGTTAATGAAGGATAATTAAAAAACTCAAGGAAATAGTCAATCAAATCCTATTGCAAATCGATGGAGGAATCATTTAGGTAAGATACCCTATTAAGCATGTAGGATATATGTATAAAATTAACAATCTTACCATCAAGGTGGTCCTATTGTAGGAAAGGGTGATTCAATTGAAAAAGTAAGAACTAAATATTAAATAGGACCTCTAGCATCTTATGGAAGTGAGTATATCAACCATCAAGATTTGTACTACAAATATTAACCTACATAAGGAAGTTCTCCAGATGAAGAAAGAGGAACATGTTGGTTTGAAGATAAGTAAAATAATGAAATGTCAGAACAAAGGCAATAAGAATGAGATGGATATGATTAACCTTGACAATGTGTATAATAGCATCAACAACATGGATAATGAGTGGGAAGTGGCTAAGGTTATTATTGGTGAATAGTTTTCTTCCTTTTTTATTCATTATTGGTGTTTTAGTAGTTATTGTTTTGATGTTGATCAACAATGTTTTGTAAGATTTTTTTGTTGAGGATTTTGGTTAGCCTATGTATTTTAGGCATGGTATGTTGATGTTTGTTTGTTGTCTTATACTTCTATTAGGGTAGGGCCCCTTTCAAAACCCTCATTTTATCTTATATCAAAAAATATATAATATGTTTCCAAATCATGTAATGAAATGGGTCAAATTTATATAAAATTAAAATAATGTTGAAACTAACAATGAATAATTATTAATTCTCTTTAGTAACTTATATTGTCTAAATATTTAATTTGAGACACCTTTTTTTACCACTCAAATTAAAATGACATGTATGACCCCTTTCATTCATTCTCCCATATATCTCAAATTAGTGATAGCCACCATCCTACATCAATTATTCACCCTATGCATATATTGGAATATTTGGCCCATGATATCATAACATGAAGATTAGGGTGCCCCATCCTATGTGGTAGAAAAAAGGTAGTCAAAATGTCCCTCCCCATCCCCCTCCACTTTTTATGATCTCGACTAATCCAACTAAAGGGTATGATATCATTGATCAACTTTATGATACTAAATCTAAAATATAAATAATATATTTGTTTACAACATCCATTATCTACAAAGATATTTTATATGTAGCATGGAGTGATACAACTTTACCAAATGATGTAGAACCTACTTATTTTGAATCCATTTTTAATATGCTAAATATAAGTGAAGACATGATTTATTTTTTGAAATAATATTTTCCTACTCAACATGATATAAATCAAAATCTCCCTCTGTTAATTCAAGTAATAATCTTAAATAATGGATTCAAATGTGTCTCATTAATTAATCATTCAATATTGATTATTTTCAACATCACACTTCTACAAACATTTCATATCAACGTGGAATTTATAAATAAATTGGATAAAAATATCATAGGTATTATAATAATCCTCTCCAAACATTATGATCCATTAATTTGGAAGTGATAGTGGACCCTAAAATGTTACATATTGAATTTCATGTTATTCCAATCATTTACATAATTACCTACTTATAGGTAGACCATGGATTCATACAATGGCCATTATATCATTCACCCTACATAGATGCATAAAAAAAATTCATGAGGGATGTTGTATACATGTCTAATTTACAATAATTATTTTAAATATTATAAAATAATGGAACCTTATCATGCCTAAATTTTGCATGACTAAAACCACAAAAAAATAATCCATTTTTTTTGTTTTTAATGTACAATGTACATTCTACACAACTACATTGCCCATTGGCTATCCATCTTCATGGTATGAGATGTATAATGCATCTAAACAAACTTACATGCCTAAATTAAATGAATGGTAATGTTAAATTGGTTGTATGGTCATTATGAAACCCCTTTGGCCCCTCTTTCTCTATTCTCCCTACAAGCTCTCAAACAAACCCAAAACTCTCTAAGAAAACATAAAATCCCCCACTACCCCAAGATATATAATGGATGCTTGAATAGAATGAGGTGGGTTTGATCAACCACTAAATATAATGATTTATCCAAAATCTCAATGGGGTTCAAGGATAACACTAAGGGATTCCAACCAATCATAGGACTCAGTTCACACTTGAAGTTAAAACTTGAATCTATTCTCAATTTGACTTACCTTCATAGAAAAACTATTAGCAAGGAATATTAATAATTTGCATGTGATCTCAAAATGGGTCTAAAGTGTCCTTATCTCTCTTAGGATGTATCACTCCATCTCAATCATTGGATACTTTTAATCTTGACCATCATATTTAGTCAATGATGAAGAAACCCTATATATCCTTAAGAAGGCAAATAAAAAATTTAAAACACTAATGTTTCAATCCCATTTGGGAAAATAGGAATGAATTTATGGAGGATGACTTATCCATAGTCATCCCTCTTATTCTTCCTCAACCTTGGTTGACTACCATTAATGGAGTCTCCAAACCTTTTGCCTTTTTCCATTTTATTTCACTTTACAAATATGATTATATACAATCATGTTTGGGTTGGTTTTGTAGGTGACCATATTATCATAAAGATTACAAGTGGTTCCAAGATCCTAAAGTTTTTTAAAATGTCTTTGGAAGCTTCTAACTCCACCATAGCCATTAATGGCCACAAATAAGGTTAAATAAGAAACTAATTTATATTTTTAGTTATAATATTTTATTTTATTATTCATGTGATAGAGGAGAATAAATGGATGAGGGTTATCTATTGGGTCAACATGTCTTGAGGCTTTTAGGAGCCTACAAATGTCAAAATGGTAAAATAAATTACCCTTCTTAAACAAAAGAGCCATATCTTGAAAAATATACAATTTCAAGCCCTAAAACGTATTCCATGTAGAAAAGGGGAAAAACATTACATCATGTAAAAATAGTTCTAGTTTTAAATTTAATGTATAGTCATTAGACTTAGGAG
This sequence comes from Torreya grandis, assembly GCA_037957365.1. Taxonomy (NCBI): domain Eukaryota; kingdom Viridiplantae; phylum Streptophyta; class Pinopsida; order Cupressales; family Taxaceae; genus Torreya; species Torreya grandis. The sequence goes on along the minus strand of JARHVA010002551.1, from coordinate 551,053 downwards.
TGTAAGTTATCAAAAATAAAAACTTTTAAAAAATGAATTTATAAATAAACTTTAACAAAATGAATATATATCTTTAATGTCAAAAAAATTGGTTGAAATTGGGTTTAACTAACCTTACCTATTAATGACATGGTTTGGATTCATTGTGTGCCTTATAATCCATGTGGTTTCTCCATAACTGTGGAGTTCTCCAAGGTGGTGCTCACATGCACTGATATTTAAATTAGCCTTGGTGGTCACTATCTAAGACGAATCCACTAGCACTTAGGACCTCAACCACTCATCATTTAATCATTGACTTAATAGTTGGGTTCCCTATAAATTAAGGGCTTATGACAATCTAAGGGGCTTGTCAAACGTTAAATTACCCTATAGGCACCCAAATTTCAAAAATTCATAAGGAACAAACTATAATCCCTATATTCATGAAACAAAAGGAAACTCGTTCTAAAATTTTCAAAATTTCATCTAAAATTAGTTTGGGCACTTTTATACCTCATTTTAAATGCACACAATTTATACAAATATTAAGCAATTATAAAGGAAACTAGAGCAATTTTGGTAGGTAACTTCAAAAAATCATAAAATTCAAACCATAATTCATAAATTTAATAATAAATGAATCAAAACCATAATTAATCCTATTTTTCACTAAAAATTAAATTTAGGAAAAAATGAAATTTTTAAAATTATTTAAATTTACCTTGTCCTTCTTGGGCTTAACAAAATCCGTTCAAATGAGAATATTAAAAATGACTTTAACTTTTTTTTTTTTTAAATTGAAAAATAGTGAATGATATTATTCATACCAATTTTACAACTTGATTTAAAGCATAAAAATTGTCTTTCATTACATTTACCCTTTTTTTACTTTAGCTAACTCTTTAATAAAACTATTGTATGAAAGTTCATAATCATTACATCAAATTTTTTGTTCCTTCTGATTCACATTTATTATAATAGAATATACATACGAATGGCTTAAAACTAGAAAATGATCATTTTATTATCATTTACATTTTCAAAACCACAATAGTTAACAAGTATTCAAGTAAATTCCCAAGTGTAACTGCAAGGCCAAGTTAAGGAGGGGCTTGTTTCCCATCTTTTGTCCATTATCAAATGGTTGTCCTAGGCACCCCCAAGCCTACAAATCCCATCTCTGACTATATATGGAACCAAGGTATCAAGGCAAGGTAATTTAAGTAATTAAGGATGGGGATAATTACAATCTAACAAGATTAACTATATGTATAGCTAGGAGTCTCATCTAAAAACTTCTTTATAGTAATATAGTTCTAAAATCACTCCAAACTAAAACCCATGTAACATCAATAAAACAACTATTTTATAAACATGTAAAAAACACACATAGAAGCCACTAGAATCAATACATATCAAACTCCACACTCACCCATTGTGAATGAGATTATTCACTCTTCACACTATGGGGGTTGGAGAAGGAGGACATTAGAGTTTTTCCTTTACCCAAACCCTTCTCCCTTGCCATGGAAGGACTTTATAAAAATTATATTTTATCTTTTCCCAAACCCCATGCATTAGATCTTTCTAGTGGGACTTGGAACATGGTTCCCTTTTCCAAACCCTACACATAAAGTCACATACCATGTACTAAGATCTAAGCCCATTTTGGTAGCATGACAATATGATTTTAAATATTAAAATGGGATTTATAAAATATCCAACAAAAATTGATGGATTTTTCATATTCAAGCCCAAAGATACAATAAAAATACACATGGTATCCATATTCATAACCATGGAAAATAACAAAGAGAGAGTGTAATCCAAATGTCCTCACTTCCTTTTGAAAGCTCAAGATAAGAAGGGAAGAAATATAACTCTTTTAAAATAATAAATTAAAAATAAATTCATGACATGTAAGTCTACCTTCACTCCACCTATTATCTCTAAACAAGGTAATCTCATACAAGTGTTGGAAGCTAGCTAAATCCTTCCCAAATCAAGCTCTCCTCTTCCTTCTCAAACTCATTCTTTCCTTCCTCAAGCTCTCCTCAACTCTGTAATTTTAAAAATGAACACAAATTTTCCTCTAAGGGAGGCTTTCCTTGATTTTATATAAAAAACACTCTAACCCAATGGCAAATGCAAATATGACACTTATCTTTTCCCATTCTTTGTCTCTTCTCCAAAAATTCTTCAATATCATTAACTCACCTTACACACCCATGTGGGAAAGTAAGACTTTCTCATTCCCATTAATGTTCTTACTTCCCCATGACATAAATGGGCACATGCTCTATCCTATAACTTTTTCAACACTCCAAAAAAATAGCATCCCATCCCTTTTTAAAAATGGGTCTTAAATACACATACAACATCTCTAAAACACTTTATACCCACTTACAAACATGGGTCCAAGTTCCCATTCGAGTTTTGGTTAAGGGAACCAATTAAGTGGTTTAAAATTTTGCCTTTATCAATTATTTTAATTTTAATGTGACTTCTAAGGTCTTTTAAAAAGGTAATGAATAGTGTCAAGTAGGGGTGAATAGTGCTAGGAGGGTTGAAGAGGTCCAAAACCCAAGACTAGATTAAATGATAACAATAATATAGGGTTTTACTCTAAGGGAGTCATGAAGCCACTACATAACTAAAATAATGGTGTGCTTATGTCTGGCAGAGTCCTAATTCCATAGCTTGGCCTCCCTTATCACTTGCACATCATTTGATATATAAAATTTCACTACCCTATGTAGCTAAATTTTTTGAATGTACACATCTTACGTAATATATATCAATATAAAATGCATACATAAAACATCTAAATCACAGCACTTATTAATCCATATGAGCTAATCTCTATAGACACTTATTTTTTGGCCACTTTCAAGTGTAAAATAGGATTCACATCAATTTATATCAATATACATAATTTAATCTTATAAATCACTTGAATTACCAAAAAAATTCTATGTAAGGGATTTAATTTCCCAAAAATGCAATAAGGCTAGTTTATTTGGCATATTACCCTCTATGCACCAATAACTTAGTTCAGTTTCAACCTTAGTCAAATTATGACCTAGTAATTTAACACTTTTAGCCTATCAATCTATTAATTCAAACTATTTAAAACAATTTCCAAGAGCCAAAAATCACTAATTAATATTAATTACATTACAAATCTTAATTAACTTGCCTAAGTAAAAAATCCAAATCAAAGTAGTGATTTTCATTTATCAAAAAATGAATTTTTATCTAAATATGAAGTCAAAGGTCAAAGGAGATAATAAAGTGATTTATTATTTCCTAAATATTCTAAAATTATGAGTCACAACCTCAAAAATATCTAAAGTGAGTTATCATGCCTCACAAATATCTAAAACTGAGGTGTGAATATTTCATGAGTGCTTTAACCCAACCCAGGGTTAGCCTGACTCCACCTAGGTTATTTTAGACTCAACCAAAGTTAGAATTTAACCTAACCTCCCTATGGTTAGAGTTAGTTCTTAGAGACATAAATACAAGTTCCCACACCATATGCCAACAAGATTATTTGCGTAAGGCTATTCTACTAGAATACCTTTAAGAACCCATTGAGAGTAGTGTTATAATGCTCATTTTATGCCAAGCTTCACATCAAGCCACAAATGACCATTGGAGAAGTGTTATCACCATGGAGAATCATTGTTATAAAACTCTAATTATCATAGGCTAAGCATGAACATCCTTATACCAACAAGTGAACATCAAATTTAACAGAGGAGGTAAATTAGTTGTGTTGTTTTTATCTCTATTTTGTGATCTTATTCATTATATTATGCTCCCTCAGTTCTTAGGCAAATATGTTTAGTTTTAGTGTATTGTTATGCTTGATTTTTTATCATTTAGACTAACAAAGAACTAATAATCATTTGTGTGCTCTTTAAACTCCTAAGATACATAATGGCACACCTAGTGGGACAATGCATCCCATATGGCGAAGGAGAATGATATGCTAGCTTTAGTTTTTCTAAAAAATGTATTTAATTCTTCAATTTTAGAGTTTTAGCCTTGAAATTAATGTCATTCTATTTTTTGTGTAATTGGCAGCTTTTCCCTATGCAATGATGGCTTTGTCAATCTCATGTTTTATTTATGATCTTTATTTATGTAGAAATAGTGACTTCAAAATGATAGCTTTGACCTATTAAATAGTGGCTTCACTATTTGGAATCAGTGGCCTCGACCCTACTAAATAGCAGCTTCACCAAGTAAAATTACATTGGGTTTTGATGGATTCACCTATTTTTCTATTGTAATCAGTAACTTTGCCATATCTGATCAATGGATTTGCCCTATTTAATGGTATCTTCACCAAATTTATCTATGTCTATGTTTGTGCCTATAATAAAATAGTGGATTTATGAAAATAGTAGCTTTGCCCTGTGTAATGGTAGTTTTGCTCTGTGTTTTTCTAAAAACCTAAGAGCTCAAAATGGAATGTTGTTTACACATTTTATTTTTGGCCTAGAGATAAGCAAGCCCCGTAACATTTTTACAAGAACTAAAGTGGATATATAGGATTAGGCATTTCTAAATCTCACATACAATTTTATTCAGTGCTTAAAATTAACCTAATCACCCTTGTCTTTTAGTATTTTCAAAGTTTTTACAAGTGCAAAAAAATCCAAGGGGTCCAAATTTCAATCACACTTGAGTTAGTGATATTAAAAGGAACATACATTTTAGGTGGAGATCTTTAAAAAAAATCAATTTATGTTTGTTTTTTTGTTATTAGTTAGTTTCAAAGTTCATAGTTTTATTTATTTATGGCAAATTATAAACTATTGCATGTATGCTCCTTTCATCCCCTATAGGAAACTCAGGGGGCCAAAAGTGCTTAGTTAATTGCCTTGTTTATTTGGTCATGTTGAAAATAATGTCGTGTATGCTCTCCCCAAGCTCTAAGTGACATGGGTGACCCAGAAATGACCTTTAAAGTCTTTCTAATTTATTTTCTTATATTTGTGGGTGAGAGCTCATTTCTCCCTCATAAGTTCTATATGGATGCACTGACCTAGGATTTCATATCCTAACATCAAAACAACCACACTCCTTGGTGGGGTATATAAATTAGGTACATGACACTGGGTTTATCAAGGGGCTGAGCAACTAGCCTCTTTGATCCTAATAAAAAATTGATTCAGGTCTTGCTAAACATTGGACTCTACTAAGTCATACATAATTGGAGTCATTATGCAAAGGAATATACCTTTGCATATTAAGTTATCATGTATAAACCTAATTGATCTGATTGTGCCCTTATGTTAGCCACACTTAGGATAATTTAGTGCATTCAAAACTTATAGATTTTTAGTCAACCCCACTTGACATAGAACTTATTGTTAAGTGTGGAGTACTCCTCACTCTAATTTCAGGCCATGTACCAATGCTTGAGAGATAAAGGGGGCATAAAAATTCTACCTACACCTATACTTTATTTTTTGGATTAACACTTAATTCCTTGTAAGTATTGGTATATCGATGGAATTTTTGGTAGAAGCTATGCACACTTGTGTTAGTTTTAGGGATAGCATGAGCCATTAGTGATATTTCTAATTTCTTTGATTTATATGTGTGTTTTAGACTAAAACTATTTGTTTGTATTGTCAAGTAGAAATAAGTCCAAAACCATCATGTTGTTTTCACACCCCTTTCACCTAAGAGGTATTACTCTATTCATTTTAAGTCACACTTTTTGCCTTAGAGTTTCATTTCAAAATTGTTTATGTGTCACTTGTTTACATGGTGCATCATTACATTGCTCATTTCATCTCAAAACATTTACCTTGGATTATTTATTCCAAAACCATTATTTATCATTTATTTGAATGATAATTATTACGCTACTTAAATTTTTTTAAACACTTGTCATTTTTGAAACCATGTTTTTAAAACATTATTATACCTTTCTTGTTTCCAATGCATGTTTACGCTGCCCATTTATGTCTAGCTCTATTGCCTTAGAATATTCAAGTCTTTTTGTATTAAATTTGAAACTCAACCTTTCAAAGTAAAAATACTAAACTAATTAGGTTTACACAAAATCCTCATCTAATTTGGGCTTAGGTTGTCTACTTTTTACAGTTGGATTGTGTTACTTGGGTTTATTTCCTATTTGATCTAAAAGACCCCTTTGCCTAGACCTAGTAGTTTTGGTTTGTTTTGTGTCTTTTTTGAGAGCCCTTTGAGCCAAGTTATTTCCACATGCCTTTTTTAAATTTTATGTGCCAAGTTCAAAGTGTCCTAGTGTCATTATTCAAAAATTCTCTTATGATTTAAATCTTGAGTCTTAGTGAGCCAATTATTGAGTATCCAATCCAATTCCATTAGTTTAGTTTGTTTTAAAGTTCTTTTTTGAGTTCCTTATTTATAAGTCTAGCCTTGTTTTTCATGTTAAACAATTATAACTACCTTTGGATAAATCATTGTTATCTTTTGATCATAGTTCATAATTGTTCTACTTTGTCTAGATACTTTTGTCACTAATTATAACCATCTTTGGGAAAATTAGTACCTTAGCCATAGATGATTTTTGAACTTTTTTGTTACCTTTTCTATTAATTATAACCACCTTTGGGAAAATCAATATCATTTTTTAGATTAGTTTCAATTTTTATTTGTCTTTACCTTTGCCTAGTTTAGTCATTTTACCCTTTAGGCCTCTTTTATAGAGCCAATAGTTGTTTTTTTTATACCTTGGTTATTTTTTAACTTTAAACCCTTTATTTTTTATGAGACCTAGCTATATATCTGAACATGCCTCATTACACACGTAGCGAGACTATGTATAATCTGGACTATGAGAAATTTGTGACCAGTGACCCTTTTATTCAAGAGTCATATGATGATATAGCTTATGAGATGGATCCCTATCCATCTTATAACATTCTATATGTTGAACAAAGGCACAACCCATTAGTTTAGTATTTGGTGACTACTCCCTCTTATCCAAGCCAAGAACAAGAGCAAATAGTGTAGTACCTTACTCAAATGATGCCTAACATTAAAAAAATATAACAACAAGATCCCTATTATGTTATAAGACCAAAAAAGACAAGCTATGATCCATACTTATTTGATCATCATTTGGTAGAGAAAAAAGATGAAATTCTTGCTAGAGCCATTGAAGTAGGAACGAAGTTTCTACCAAACTTCCCACACAAAAGTATAATTAGTTTGATTAGAACTCTTTGTAATGCACCTCAAACCCAATAGTTTGAATAGATATTGACTAATTATAGTCAAAATTTGATCTAAAATCCATAACAAAACTAAAGTATTCTTTCAAAAGGGAAAAGTCTTATTGATGAATAAAAGGAGTAGGTAGAGCAAGTGTACCAAAATTATCTCAACCTAGCTTGCAATATTAATTGCAAGGGATATTTCTAACATGCCACTTATTTAGATAGCTTCATCAATAGAGAAATAAAAATATAATTTATGATTTGTAAACCAAAACATATATCCCTTTTCCAAAATCATGTTGGTAGGTGACATGTTTAATGTCCCTATTTCAAAAGAAAAGATTGTTACTCAAATGGAAGACCTCACTCAAAATGTTGTGGATAACACACAAGTGCATTCCAATTTAAACCAAAGTGGGTCTAATTTACCACTAAGCAACTCATATCAAATTCATCCAATTAATTCCATGAGTGGATTACAATAATAGGGGAAAGTTACACCTACTTTCCCAAATCAACAAGCAACCTCCACTCCTCAACAAACTACTTCCTCGAGTGTATAACAGGGGAAACAAACCAATAATAGACCAAATTTCCATCACAACAAGTGAAAAACATTAAACCACCTCAATGGGGGGAAATAATTTTTTTTTTTAGTAAGAACAAACTAATATACCTCAACAATCATAAACGTTGCCTAACACAATACATTTTTATTGGTCAAAAAGTGCTAGTTTGTCAATAACAATAATTGCCTAACCAAAAATAAGTGCCTATTCAATAACAAGTACCGATCTAACAATCGGTGTTCAACTAAAAATAAGGTTCTTATATACAATAGGTACTAGGTGCTAGGTAATAGTTTCCTTTCACCCAATAGGCATCACATGTGTAACAAGGATCCAACTATAAACACCTCCAATAGTAGGGTTCTAGTCAACAACATGTTCCTTATATACACCAGGGTTTGATAAGTAGGTAGAAATTTTCCTCCCAAACCCAAAGATACCAACACATCCCATAGATCCAAATGACATTACCACAACCATATTCATTACCCAGGGTTATGTAGCCAATCCAAGCTAGAATGTGTTTCAACAATAGTGTATTATGTATTCACAATATAATCACAATGCATGGATACATATACCTGGTCATCCACCCAATTTGACCAACATTCCATAATGTGCCTACCTTAGTCAAGGTAATCCACCTTTGACTGTACAACCTCAATAGAAATAGGCCACTTCATTTGACTTCCTTGCCCAAGAGTTGTAATAAATGAAGGATGCAATTCAAGCTATAAAAATTGAAAAATAAACAAAGAAATTCAAATTGGATGAAATATGCTCTTATCTATTCAACATGGACTATCTATAAATACCATTTCCATTAGGTTATTAGCCACCCAAATTTGAAAAATATAATGACAAAGGAAACCCTAAAGAGTATCTAAAAGAATTCTCGCTTACATGTTAGCTAGTGGCATATAGAGACATATACTTGTACTCTCTCTAAAGAGTCTAGTTGGACAAGCCTTGGAATGACTTTGGAAATTTCCAAATAATTATGTACCTAACTTTAATGATCTTTCAGAGAAGTTTATACAACACTTTTCATATAATATCAAGCATGAGATTATTGTTGTGTATTTAGGCCAAGCTAAATAGAAGACTAGTGAAATCTTCACTAGATACTTACAATGGTGGAGAGCAATAATAATCTAGTTTACTCATAATTTTCCAGATAAATAGTTAGTCATGATATTTACTAGGAGCCTACACAATGAGATATCTTATTGTCTCAAGATGCAATGCGCTCATACATTTGAAGAAGTTATAGAGAAAGGAATACAAATTGAGAAAGCCTTTGTCAATGAAAGGATAATCAAGTTATCCTCTTCTAATCAAAGCCATTATTAGCATCAAGGCCAGCATAACCAAAACTAGAACAAGGCCAAAACCATAATAATAACCCAACTCAAATACTGGCTTTTAATGCCACATCAGGCTAACAGTAATGAGAGACCAAAACCCTACAACCACAATAAGAATGTTGTTGGTAATGAGGTTACTAAATCATGCCATGTTCAAATGGTGAAAACATCATTTATCCATCTACCTATACCCACTCACTAACCAACTCCTCGATATATTCAACCAAGGCCTCCATAAAACCAATAGCCACAACATCAAAATCAATTACAAGCCCCTCCTCTAAGGAGAAGACCACCCATTACTAGACAATTCAGTGACCTTGGTGAGCCTATTAAATCTATGTTCTAAAGATTGGTTTAGTTAAATATGATTAGTTGGCCAATACCAAATCCATTTCCTAAAGGAATTTGTTTTCTTAATTGTTACAAAAAACATGAATTTTATGAGTATCATCATGCCACAGTACATTCCATACAATGGTTTATCCAACTCAGGTATTCGATTGAGAATATGCTAGAAAATAGAGAGATATAAAGAGATATCCATGCTCCTAAAACCAATCATAACTTAAGAATCTACCAAAATTAATTTCTCCAACATAACAACAACATGCATTAGCAATACTAATAATAACACTAATGCTAGATAACTCCATCACAAAATCAACAGAAAAAACATCAGCCATAATAATAATAGAAAAATGGTCATAAACAAGGGGAAATTGACCAAACCAACCAAGGAGGCCATCATGTCATCATGTGTACCTATAACAATAATATAGGACACATCTCATGTAGTCATATTACCACTATCACCATAAATCCTTGGCCAACTACCAATAGACCAAGACCTTCACACAAAAATGCCTATCAACCAAGCAACGTTTACTAACCTCCTTATATCTATAATTATTATTTAGATTGTGTTAGCAGATAGGCTCAACACCATCCTAGAATTATCATTCTAGGTCTCATTACCTAAACATCTAACTACAAAATCCTAGTACCAGATCAGTATTGCATAATCATTACTCAATGATCTAATGTCACTATCAAGGGACTACAACCAAATACTACAATTGATTCCATCCATCCTTCCATGCCTATAAAAAATAAACCAACTAATCAAACTGAGGGGAAGGCTTATGATATTATGGAGCAGTTGAAGAAGATACCTATGCATATATCCATTATGGATTTATTATTTATATATAACATCTACAAAGACATTCTAAATGAGTATTTAAACTAATCTCTCATACCAAATGACATCACTCCAAACAAATTCTAAGCCATAGTAGGACACTTGGCCCCTAGCCAATGTCTTAGCTTTGACCAAAGTGACATGTCATCTCTAATCCCTCTACATAATAACCCATTATACATTAAGGTCATTACAATGAACCATATATTTAAACATATCCTTATAGATAATGGTTTGAGCCTCAACATTGTGTCTCCAAAGTTGATTAAACATCTTGGATATATAGTAGCCAACTTGCATCCAGATACCATCGTTATCAAGGCATATGATAATGAAAAATTGAAATCTCAAGGTGTTATTATCTGGAAAGTGGTCATTGGGCCTTTGACCCATGATACTCTATGTCATGTTTTAGACCTAGAATTATATTACAATATGTTATTGGGTTGACCCTATATCCATGAAATCAAGGTTATACCTTCCACATTACATTAGTGTATAAAATTTCCACATTCAAGAATGGAAGTGACTGTATTAGCCAATCTTTAGCCATATCAATATTATAAATGTCTTGAGGCTAAGCATAAAATATATAACTATCAATTTGGCATGAATCATATACCTAAATCTAATGGAAAAAGAGATGAAAAAGGAAAAGCCATTGAATTAGGACTAGAAGCTAATTACATTGACCCAAATAGCTTAGCTTCTACCTTATCCATGCCTCCACCAGACATTTCCAACCACTTCTACATAATTGACAAAGGTCTCAGAGAATACAGTACCCATAATGCATTCTATATTTCCAATTTTCTAAAAAATCTAAAAGTTTATGGGATACCTAAGGCCAAAACTACTCATATAGAGTGGAAAACCAAAGGAAAATATCAACTGAATAAGCCCATTATTTTCAAACCAACCTCTAGCCTAAAATAGGAGCCCTTAGCTAAAGATGATTCATGACTTTACAATGATGAGTTAGCTGACTATTACCAAAGCACAAAGTATCCTATCCCTAATCAGATTATAGATCACCTAGATTATGAAGGCAAAGGCCTAGGACTACATCAACAAGGCATGATTTAACTATTCTAAATGACCAAGTACAAGGGAACCCATGTTATAGGATTTAAATCACCTGGGGGTGACCTTTCATACCTTATTTGTGTTCTAACACCAATAACTAGCAAAGATGATACCAATAATGATACAAAGTTAGATTATAGCATCTACGATGACCTTGATGCTATAAATTTGTTTCCTATTTTATTTGCATCATTAACCCTATTTATAAACCTTCATCATTAACCTTTTACCATCCATAGTTGATACACTAGGACCAGTAAGATTCAGCAATGCCATTAGACAAGTTTAAAATTGATGAGACCATATGTGACTTTCTAGTATTGAGGAATCACATTCATATTGGAGATCATAGCAAGGTTTTTCTATTAGATTGGATATTGATACTTATTTTTGAGAGAGGGTGAACCTCCCTAGCTAAAAATAAAAATAAAATCAAACATTGAGGTCTGAAAGTGAAAACCTCTTTGAGGCACTTTCTACCCATGGTAAAAGTAAAGAGAAAGCCTTGTCTCTTGATGAAAACTAGTTTTTAGTGTCATTAGATGGAGATGTTCACCCTTATTCCTATGAAGCACATGATACCTATAGACCAAATCCTATTTATGGATCAAAGATCAATAATGAGGAGTGACAAGCTTTTAATCACATTATTCAAAAGTGCCCTAAGGTATTTTTTCATGGCCTTTGCCACCATTAGGAGATTCTTATTTGTCTTACTTGGGATAATTAGATGAGCTAGTCTGGTTAGAGGACTTTTAAATTACCAATCAATTTAACTCCTTGATAATTATTTTAGATTATAGTTCTACACTTCTTGTGGAAGACACTTTATAAGTTAACATTAAAACTCTAGAAGAACCAAAGTGGAGTAAACTAGGCACATCCCTCACTAAAGAGGAATGTGAAGTTATTACATCTCTTCTAAGGGATTGTGTTGACATATTTACATGGGCTTTTTTGGACATGTTAGGCTTGGACCCCACCTTGGTTTTACACCATCTTGTTTTACATCTTAATGTTAATCCCATTAAATATAATTTGTGTAATATGCATCCTCGTATTATTGTGCTAATAAAAAAAGAGTTGGATAAACTCTTAGACACAAAATGCATTAATTCGATCAACTATTTAGAGTGGACTTTAAATATTGTTCTACTGAGAAAGAAACTAGAAGGTATTATAATTTACATTGATTTTAGAGAACAACAAAGCCTACCTAAAAGATGACTTTCTTTTTCTTAACATTGATGTGATATTCAAATTGATAGCTAGGTATGAAATTATTTCTCTTATAGATGTATTTTTGGGGTATAATCAGATTAGAATAGCACTAAAATACTAACACAAAACAACATTCACTACTCTATGGGGAACATTTTATTATTAGGTGATGTCATTTGGACTTAAGAATGCCATAGCCACTTACTAAAGAGCCATGATAATTATTTTCCATGACATGATGCACGACATCATTAAGGACTATGTCAATGACATCCTAGGTAAATCAAAGAACCGTGCCAATCATCCATCCATACTATGAATAATATTTAAGAAAATTCATGAGTATAACATCAGGATTAATCCAAAAAAGTGTGTATTTAGTGTAACTTATGGAAAACTATTATGCTTCATTATCTCTCACAAGGGCATTGAATTTGACCTAGCCAAAGTTAGTACAATTACAAAAATGTCAATGCCATCTACCTTAAAGCAGCTCTGCAATTTACAGGGCAAGATACAATCTATCATATGCTTCATATCATAGTTGGTTGATAAATGCCATATGTTTAAACACTTACTAAAAAGGGTGCTACATTCTCATAGCATGAAGTGCTATAAAGCATTCAATAAACTTAAATAATATATTTCCAACCCACCCATTTTGTTTCCATTAATACCAAACAAGCCTTTACTACTTTACCTATCAATAATTGAAAATGCCCTGGGGGAACTTTTGGCATAGTACGACAAATAGGGAAAAGAGCATGTTATGTATTATATGAGTCAAACATTAGTCACATATGAGCATAATTATACACAGATTGAAAAATCATGTTTAGCAATGGTGTTTTCAAACCAAAAATTGTGTCATTATATGCTAAACAACAAGACCATTATTATCACCAAAGTAGATCCGCTTAAGTGTCTACTTTCCAAATCATATTTATAGGGTCACATGGCAAAATGAATCATGATATTGAGTGAGTTTGGAATTAAATATGCTAACTAAAATGTCATTAAGGGGAAAGTACTCATAGACCATCTTGCAAAAGCTCCTCTTCAAGATCCTCAACCTCTTACATTTAGATTTATAGATGCGGCTATTATAACCATTGAAGAAGTAGAAGTGCCACCTGAGGCCAAATAGTAGAATATGTACTTTAATGGATCATTCATGGCTCATGGATTAGATGATAGAATATTATTTATTATGCCATAAGGGAATCTTAATCCCAAGTCTTTTGTATTATATTTACCTATACCAATAACATGGTTGAGTATGAAGCACTTATTATGGGACTTCATCAAGTAATATAGTGGAACATTCAACATTTACTAGTGCATAGTGATTCTCAGTTAATCATCAATCAAATTATATACCAATACTAGACTAAGGAGGATAAGTTGGTGCCCTATAAAGATATTGTCAATATTCTCAAGAAGTATATTACCAACATCTAATTTGAAAGAATAACTTGGGCCAATAACGAAATAGCTAATGTTATGACCACCATTAGCTCCATGATTCAGATCATAGATAGAGCAAGGGATTATAAATATCTTGTTGAACATCTCTTAGCTCCATCACATGAAAATTAACTATCGATATGGTTTGTGAAATTTTTGGTCCCACATCTCCCTGCTACTCAAACATGTATGCCTATCTTCAATACCAAACTATGTCTCCCCTCTTATCACATAAGAAACAAAGAGCCTTCACCCACAAAGCCTCTTATTATACACTACTTGGACAAACCTTGTATCATAGAAGTTATGATGGAACTCTACTTCATTTTTTACCTTCGATAAAATGTATAAAGTTCATGAGAAAGTGTGTGGAGCCCATACCAATGGGGTAATCTTAGCCTAAAATTTACTATGTACTGGTTATTACTAGCTAATTATGGAAGTAAACATAGTTTCATATGTGATGAGGTGTTTCAAGTGTCAAAAGTGTGTTAATTTGATTCATGATCCATCCAAAACACTCAAACCATTGACAATACCATGGACATTCTCAACATGGGGACTCGACCTCATAGGGAAGATAAATCCTACCTCTTTTGATGTCCATAAATATGTCCTAACTGCTACCGAGTATTTCACTAAGTGGGTGGAAGCCATTCCTCTTACTTACATCACTGGTAACCAGATATCTAAGTTCATATTTATCCACCTCATCTACCATTATGGTATCCCCTTAGACACTATATCTAATAATGGAAGATCATTCAAAAACAAAGATGTGAAAGCACTTTGTACCCAATACCACATCAAAAAACATTTATCTACCACCTACTACTTATAAGGCAACATCCAAGTTGAGACTTCTAATAAAACCATTATCAAAATTTTGAAGAATATTATCAATAATGCTAGTAATTATTGGTACTTATAACTATTTAATGCCCTATGGGCATACTGTACCACATTCCATACTCTAACAAGATCTACACCCTATTCACTTGTTTATACCACTGAGGTTATTCTTCCTATCAAGGTAGAGTTGCCTTTTCTTTGGATTTCATTATAGCACATCATTGATAATGAAGACTATAGACTGGCTCACTTGTAAGAACTAGACTTACTTGATGGAAAACACTTGGCTACCCTAAATAATCTTTAGGCATATCAGAACTGATTAAAAGTCCAATATAATAGGTGCATTAAGCATCGTGAATTTGAGCTTTGTGACCTAGAGTTAAAGGAGAATCAGAAAAATGTAAATGCTAAAACTAAGAAAAAAGGAAAGTTCCAACCAAAATGGTTAAGATCATATGTATTTATCACTCACTACAATTCTAGAGTGTACAGGCATGCTATTACAAAGGGAGATAAACTTGACTAACTAATGAACATAATGTACCTCAAACATTTTTATGCTTGAGGGACTCAAATTATTATTTATAGGGATCATTTAAGGTGTGCCACATTATACCATTCTTTGTATTGTATCCTTACCATTCTACCATGCCATTATCCCTTTGCTAGCTAGTTCTTTTTACCTAACCCCACCTATCACATTTAGCCTTGGTTTTGATTTATTTATACTTTAATCACATTCAATGATTGATGACAAATTTAGTTCCAATAGTTATTTTAGATTAAACATTTGAATGGTAATATATGAAAGTAGTATGATAGTGGTCTTAGTAATTGCATCCTTCATTTTTTGTTATGTTTGATAATGTTGATGCCTAAAATATTCACCTTAGAGTAAATAGCCAATCTATGGGAAGCTTCACAGGTGTGGGATTGATTGCATCTTGTGAAGTGACCTCTAAGATTTTAGAAGCTGACTCTTCATTATGTTCCTAAAAAATGAGGGGGTAGAAAAGGTAAAGAGGGGGAAATGCAAAAGAACTTTAGAAATTAAATCTAATATAAGGTGATGCACCAAAAAAATTGAAATACAAACATATAGATTGCATAAAATAGCATAGATTTTAATGAAACTATAGATCGTAAAGGAGCATCTAGCATGAATTAGGATCTACAACATATAAAAATCAACACTGAAAAATCAGTATACAGGATATAATTAGCAGAGAGATTTTCTAACTCGAATGACATAAAACATCACATTCTCTTCATTATTGGATAGGGAAATGAATTTAGAAGGCCACGAATGGCACATATAAAACATCCATGAGATGCATCTAATGAAGTCCCAAACAGGAAAATCTATATACTATTATCTTAATATTTTGATGGATTGTCAATAATAAGCAAAAGTACCTTAAATACTAATAATTGGCCCCCCTTTTTTAAGCAAAGGGGGAAAATCAGATATATAAGAGAGGACACTACATGAGATGATGATCTAGAGATTCCCTTGTTTACACCCATGATGTTGCACAACTAAAAGAGGGTCTGGCCCATGAGTGCAGCCAACTCCCTACATCCCAAAAATAATGCGATTCCCCAATTCTATTACAAACCATTCATGCCTCAAAGAAGCATGGTGATGTTATGTGTCAACCTCTGGGGCTGTTTCCTATGTTGTGCTTGATTACCTCCATTAGATGTCACTTTTAGATGATTAATAGATTGGACCCATTCCCTAAAATAGGGTTGAAGATGACCAATGGTGAGTGAAACATGTTTCTCAAGGAGAAATGTCTTTTCATTCCTTTGGTGAGCATTGGAACACCATGCATCAAGTTGGCACTTTCTCAAAGGGGTTGAGAGATCCTTTGATCCTAGTTTTAAGCATGAAATATACTAAGAGGGGGGGTGAATCAGTATATTATATATCTTATTTCTTAATCAAATTCCTTTTCTTTAACCACTTAACCACACATTCAAGATATGCAATAAAATTAAAACAACAATATGCACCACACAAGAGAGAGAGAGAGAGACACCAAATTTTTATGTGGAAACCCAAAGTGGGAAAAATCACAAATAAAAATCTCAAATATATGAATGAGCACCAACTCAAATTATAAAGTTCGCAAGCACCAACCCCTTTGTTGAGCACCAATACATCAACTATTTGTGAACACCAACCCACAGGAGCACCAACCCCTTACAAAAATTTGTGAGCACCAACCCACAGGAGCACCAACCCCTCTTGTGTATAAAACACAACTATCTCTCAATGTTACTTACTCAACAAATGATATAACTCTACAATATCTCCTACTTTTCTCTCTTTAAAAATAAATACAAACCATGCACTCTCTTGCATATTACAAATAGCTTCTCAAGCCTTTATTTATATCTTTTCAAATGACCTTTGGCATTCACCCTTTATGACCCTTCAATACTCATGGAAAATGGTGCCAAACTTGCATGACCTTTTATATCCTTGCATTTGAAAAGTCATATGGTGACCCTTCATAAGCAAAAGCATCCTTTCCTCTTTTGTCTTTATCTTGGTGACTTTTCATATTCTTCAAAGTGTCCTTTCATGAAAAAATGTGCCATACCCTCTTTGATCTTCACATGGTGACTCTTGGAATTCTTCAAGATGACTCTTCATAAGAAAATGCATCCCATTCCTCTTTTATATTTTACCCCATGACTCTTTAACTTCTCCATGGGCCCTCTTTTGACTTATATGCAACCAAAAATATATTAAATAAATATTAACACACATTAGCCAAGATCTGAATATTAAAAACACCATTAAATGAAATAAGGCCTTTATTACTAATAATGCTAGACCTTTGACCTCAATGACAATATTTCCAACAATCTCCCCCTTTGTCATTGATGGCAACCTCAAACTAAAATTGCCACATCCTAAAACTTGTACATACTACCATCTAAAAAACATATAGTAACTCCCCCTTACTATATCAACTTGTACTTGTTCCATGTACCTTTACCTATAACTATACCTATTATTCTCTCCCTTTGACATCAATGGTAAAGGGCCTACCTAGAGCTAACACTTAGCTCCCCCTCAACTGATGTTGAACCTCAATGGTAAGATGTAAAAGAAATTACTACCAACTTCTCCCACAGATACTCAAATGTATCTTTTGGTAGTGCCTTTGTGAAAATATCTGTAATCTACTCTATAGTACTAATATACTCCATCTTAACCTGTTAATCTGCAACCTGCTCTCTCAAGAAGTGATATCTAATGGGAATATATTTTTTTCTTGAATGCATCACTAGATTCTTCAAAATATCAATAGCACTTGTGTTGTCACAAAAAATAGACATAGGCTCATCATATTTTACCTTGATATCTTCCAAATTTTAATTCATCTAAAACACATGAGTACAACATAATACCACTGCAATATATTCTACTTCAGCTATAGAAAGTGATACTAAATTTTGCTTCTTTCTTAGCCATGATACTAAACTATCACCAAGGAAGAAAGCTCCTCCACTTGTACTCTTTTTGTCATCCAAGCAACCTGTCCAATATAAAATATTATAAGCAACCAAAGTGAAATCTCTACCTGTGGGATACCATAATCCATAATCCAATGTCCCCTTGATATATCTGAATATTCTTTTCACCAATTGAATATGACTATCTTTTAGAGCTGGCTGATATCTTGAAACCATACCTACTACATGCATGATGTCTAGCCTTGATGCTGTCAAATATAAAATACTACAAATCATAGATCTATATAGATATTGATCTATAATAGGTGAATATTCATCCTTGCTCACCTTATTTCCTATACACATTGGTGTGCCAACTGGTGCACAATCTTCAAAACCAAATTTTTTCAACATTTCCTTGGCATATTTATTTTGAGATATGAAAATTCCTTTATCTGACTGAAACATTTGTAATCCTAATAAAAATGACAATTCTCCAAGCATAGACATTTCAAATTATTTTTGCATATTATAAGAAAATTCGTTTGTCATCTTTTCAATACTTCCTCCAAAAATGATGTCATCAACATATACCACAATAATTAATTGATGTTCACCTTTTATTTTGATTTAGATATTACTATCATCAAATCCTCTCTTAAAACCTTGATCCTACAGGTACTTATCAATTCTTACATACCAAGCTCTAGAAGCTTATTTCAATCCATATAATGTTTTCTTCAATCTGAATACATGGATACTAATATTTGAGTGAATAAATCCCTTGGGCTCCTCAATGTAGGCTTCTTCTTCTAGATTCCCATTCAGGGTGATAGATTTGACATCCATTTGAAAGACTTTGAAATTTTTAAACACTAAATATACAAGAAACATTCTAATAGCCTCTAACCTTTCCACTAGTGTACAAGTTTATTCAAAATATATTCCTTAAATTTGAGCATATCCCTTACATACTAATCTTTTTTTATCCCTGGTCACTTCTCCATTTTCATTCAACTTATTTCTATAAACCGATTTTGTTCCTATCACATTATGATCTTTTGGTCTAGGCACTAATTCTCAAGTATCATTCTTTTCTATCTGATTTAATTCTTCAACCATTACCTTAACCCAATTTTTATCATGTCTAGCTTCTAAGAAAGTTTTAGGCTAAATTTTGGATAATAAAGAGAAATTAAGTTGTTCAGATTCACTTACCATCATTCTTCTAGTACAAATTCTTTTATTTATGTCTCTATTGATGTCACTTTCATTATGATTTCTCTAAACATATTTGGATGGAGTTTTGGTGTCCTTTTTCTCATCTTCATCTGATAATTCAAAATCTTCCTCTTTAATGATTTTAGGAATGTCTATTGGATCACTGATTCTTTATGTTCCATCTTCTTCTATCCTGACACTTGCACTTTCAACAATTTTCTTGGTTTTTTTGTTACAAAATTTATAAGCTTTACTTTTGCAAGAATAAAAAATAAATATACCTTCATCTACTCTAGATTCAAACTTACCAAAATTTTCATTGGTTCTCTTTATGAAGCATCTACTACTGAAAACTTTAAAATAATCAATTGTTGATAGTTTGTATTTTCATAGCTCATAATGAGTCTTATCACTATTGACTCTTAATAATGCTCTATTATGAATATGCATTACTGTAACAACTACCTTTCTCCAATATTTATCTGTTATCTTGGATTTATTTAGCATTGTCCTCACCATCCCCTAAACTATTCTATTTTTTATTTAACTACTCCATTTTGTTGTGGATTTTTAGCTACTGAATAATGTCTCTTTATTCCATGGTCTTCATAAAACTCAATAAACTGATCTAACGTGAATTCTCCTCCTCGATCTAATCTTAGACACTTAATCTTCAAACTGGCTTCATTCTCAACTAATGGTTTGAAATATCTGAAAGCTTCTATTTTTTGTTTAAAAACATTACCCAAGTCATACATGAAAAATAAACAATAAACAACATAAAACATTTCTCACCTTGAGTACTTTGAGTTCTCATAGCTCCACACAGATCAATGTGAACAAGCTCTAACATCTGAGTGGTTGCATATTCTTTTATTTTGAACCACCTTCTGGCATGTTTCCCATACTGACAAGGTTCACAAAGTATGTCAGATGGCTTTGTAATCTTTGAAATATTTATAACTACTTACTTCTTGTTGATGTTAACAAGATTGTGAAAATTTGTGTCCCATTCTCCTGTTCCATAGCCAACTTTCTTCAATCTGACTCAAACAACATCTTTGGCCTTTGATGTCTAATAACATATATAAATTATTTCTTGTTCTCTAAGCATCTACAACCAATACATATGAATTTTTTCTCCTAATTTCACAACCTTCTGTCTAAAACTTTAGTGTGTGCCCTTGATCACACATTTGACTTACACTCAAAATATTATGCTTAATACCTATATACAAAACATTTTCAGTTTTAGTTCTACCATTATCCAAACTTAGTGTACTTTTTTCGATAATTTTGGTAGTAGTATTATCTTCAAATTTCAATATGCCACCATTGATCTTCTTCAAGGTTATGAACTTGATTTTGTCTCATGTCATGTGCCTCAAACATCCATTGTCAATGAATCTAGATTTTCTTCATTTCTTGCATGCAAAGTTGTTTACACCAACATAGATTTTTTAGGTTGTTTCTTCTGCCATCAACCTATCTGAACTTTCTTCTTGATGAATGAAGCCTTGAAACTTGGGTCCTTATTGACTAATTCAAACATGCTTATATAGTACCAAGCTATGTGTCCAAAGTTCTTGCACTTGTAACATATTATGGCCTCTTAATTAAAGCCTAATAGAAGAGCAAAAGAGTTGTGGCTTCTGCTTGACTCTGCATGACTTTCCTTCTCCTTACTTTTAAAATTGTTAGCCCTTTTTTGACATTCTATTTTATTATGACCATATCCATTATAATAAAAATAGTAACCATAAAAATAGGACCTATTTGTGTATCTCTGACCTGATTTCCTTTTGTAGCTTTGTTCCCTCCAACCTTTTTTGTTTGAGATGTCCTTTGTATTCTTAATTTCTTCCCTTTTTATTTCCTCTTTTGTAAGAGCTTCAACATAGCTCTTTCATTTTTCCTTGTCTATGAAAGTAGTGGCCTCCCCTTTCTCTTTTTTAACATTGATCTTTGACTTTATAATATCTTATTCAACATATTAGTGCATTTCTCAAATTTTAAATCATTGGTTGCTCTATCATTGATTGATTTATTTATTTTCTCAAGATCTACTTTTAAAGAAGCAATTTCAATAACATACCTTTCACATTATTTACTTGCTTTTTGCAACTATGTCATTAGATCTTCTTCATTCTTCTTAGCTTCTTCAAAGTGTGCTTGTAGATCTTCAATTGTTTCCTTTGACTCCTTTTTATTTTTCTCGATTTGGAGCTTTAATTTTTTATTCTTCTTCTCAAGAGTTTTTAACTCTTCTAAGGCACAAATGAGTTCTCCTTCCAGATTCACTTTGGCTTCATATTGTTCTTATTCTTGATCATTTGTACTTTTGCTTATGGAGGCATCTTCATGTATGGCCATGAATAGAATCTCTTCTTCTTCTGAATCATTGACTCCACTATCTTTGCTTGAGCTAGGATATTTAGAATACAAACTCTTCTTCTCGAATCCCTTCTTGAATTTTCCTTTGAAATTCTTCTTGTATGTAGACTTTCCCTCTTCATTGTCACTATCACCCTTATCTAGGTACTTAACTACAAAATGTCCAATCTTTCCATAATTAAAACATTTAAAAGGTAATTTTTCTTGATATTTACCTGTGCCCTTTTTTGGTTTGAAAATGAATAGAGCTCCATTGTCATCTTCATCATCACTAGAACTGTCACTTGATTCTTGAATCTTATCCTTCTCTTTCTTTGATGTCTTAAACATAGCTTCTCTTTTCAAGGGTTTCTCTTGTTCAGTCCACATCTCATATGTTGTAAGAATACCATGTAGCTCATCCATCTTTAGCTTGGCTAAATTCTTCATCTCTTCAATTGCTAAAACTTTTACATCATATCTCAATGGTAGAGATCTTAAAAAAATTTGAACCATAATTGATTCTTCTAAATTTTCACCAAGACCATGAATCTAATTAACTATTTCATCAACCTGCAAAAGATAACTTGCTATATTTTCTTCCTTTTCCATCTTCAAACTCTCAAACTATCTTCTAAAAAGCTAAAGCTTAGCTTATTGAACCTTTCCATTACCTTTGTAAATATTCTCAAGTTTTACCCAAGTTTCATGAGTAGATTTACATTACATAACTTTAAAAAATTGTAATTCACATAAATCACATAAAATAACATTTAAAGCTTTAGCATTATTTTCACTTGCCTTCTTTTTTGCCAGAGTAGTTATAAGTGTTTGTGGCTCTTCATATTCCTCTACCACTACTTGCCATATGTCGAATCCAAGGGCCATCAAATAAGTCTTCATCCTTATGCTCCAAAAAACATAATTTTTCCCATCAAACAAAGGTGCCTTATTTATAAAAAAACCTTCATGTGATCCAGCCATCGTGCTTTCCTGATCTACCTTCAAGCTGTAAAAATTTTTCAAAGGAACCTGCTCTGATACCAATTGTTAAGCATGAAATATACTGAGAGGGGGGGTGAATCAGTATATTATATATCTTATTTCTTAATGAAATTCCTTTTCTTTAACCACTTAACCACACATTCAGGATATGTAATAAAAATAAAACAATAATATGCATCACACAAGAGAGAAAGAGACACTAGAATTTTACATGGAAACCCAAAGTGGAAAAAAACATGGAGAACAATCTCAAATATATAAATGAGCACCAACTCAAATTACAAAATTTGCAAGCACCAACTTGTAGGAGCACCAACTCCTATACCAAGCACCAACACAATAACTATTTGTGCGCACCAACTCATAAGAGCACCAACCCCTATTGTGTATAAAACACAACTATCTCTCAATATTGCTTACTTAACAAATGATAAAACTCTACAATATCTTTTGCTTTTCTCTCTTCAAAAACAAATACAAACCATGCACTCTCTTTCATATTACAAATGGCTTCTCAAGCCTTTATTTATATCTTTTTAAATGACCTTTAGAATTCACCCTTTATGACCCTTCAATACTTATGGAAAATGGTGCCAAACTTACATGACCCTTTATATCCTTGCATTTGAAAAGTCATATGGTGACCCTTCATAAGCAAAAGCATCATTTCCTCTTTTGTCTTTATCTTGGTGACTTTTTATATTCCTCAAAGTGTCCCTTCATGGAAAAATATGACATACCCTCTTTTGTCTTCACATGGTGACTCTTAGAATTTCTCAAGATGACTCTTCATGAGAAAATGTGTCCCATTCCTCTTTTGTCTTTTACCCCATGACTCTTTGACTTCTCCATGGGCCCTCTTTTGACTTATATGCAACTAAAAATATATTCATTAATATTAAATAAATATTAACACACATAAGCCAAGATATGAATATTAAAAACACCATTAAATACAATAGGGCCTTTATTACCAATAATTATATACCTTTGACATCAATGACAATATTTCCAACAACTGGGTGAGCATGGAAATACCATGTGTCTAGCTCTAAGGCCATCTGTTGACATTATTTAAAAATGCCTCCAAAAAATGGCAAACTCTAGACAAGGCCTAAAGTGTTTCAAAAACTTTGCTAAAAAAGGGGGGACCCTCCCCTATCCAATGGCATGTCTTTATTTCTCTTATGAGTCTGACACCTCTTTTGATGAGCATGGAGATGACACGTGGCATTTTCATGAGAAGCAACTTCTTTTGTTTGATAGGTGGGGCCTGTTCTACTTGGTGGTATCATTAAGAACTCAGCATAAAAAGGTGCCTTGGAGGTAAAAGGAGAGACATGTGTTATGGGAGTGCTTCTCCTCTCAAGGGACAAAAAAATTGAGGGCCAAAAGAGTGTCATGCTACCACATAGAATAAGTAGAAAGGAACTTAACTCAACCAAAAATTCAAAGAATGCCAATGGAAAAAAGGGGAAAGGAAAGAGCCCATCCTCGATCAAACCCTAAAGATGGAGGGAAAAAAATAAAACCCATTAGCTCAAAATAATAAGTGTGGATCTGATTCCACAATTTTTGGCAACTCATCGAGGCATCTACTTATGGATGGGAGAACTAAAACTCTAATGCTTAAATCAATTGAAATCAAAATTAAAATACTTAAAAGGAAGATGGGAGATATAAATTTTGGAGGGCCACATGTAAAGGCCCCCATTCCTTTTCCTTTAGTTTGGTTTCTTTTTGAGAGACTCAAAGGCTCTATCCAGATCAATCATCTCTTTGAAAGAGATATTCCCCAAACTATTGACCACTACCAACACCTAGAATTCTAATTGGGTAAGTGGGTGTAGAAACTTTTCCACTATTGCACATCAGGAACCTAACCAAGAGCTACAAAGACATTCTAGTCAATTTGCTTCTAGTCAAGCAGGGCTTTAACCTGGTCCTTAAGGAGGATGTTATTATTGTCTGAGAAAGGAGAAGGTAGTCCCAAGTGGACTAATTTTTCAATGCATTCCCTTCATTCTTAGACCACTTGCTACAACACATTAAGGAATGCCTTACATTTAGTCACTGCTTTATGGTAGCTCAGGAACTCATTCACTTTGGTGATTGCTTGCTTGCAATCATCCACCCTCATCACTTTAGTGTCTTAGGAGAGGAATTGTATAGCTTCTCTATGAGGCTTTCTGTATCTGTTACTTTGAGGGTAAGGAAAGTGAGTACTTGGTCAATTGATAAGCTCACCTAAGATGAGAGCCTCTATACATCCAAAATGAATGTGAGTGTCTTTAGCTTGGCTATCATGACCTTGATCCTTTCCCAATATGTCTTGTATAGCTATTGAATTAGGGGAAGGATATTAGTGGTTGGTGGGTGGGAGACAAAGTCATTCTTTAATTTTTTTATCTCTTAGTCCTTAATCGAAGAGTGTTGGTTGGCCTTAGAGAGACTCTAATGAACCATAGCCAATTCTTCATTCTTTTCTTATAGCCAAGTTTTAGAGGCCATTTATTTATTGGCTTCAACCTAGAAGCTAGCAATGGTAACCCATCCTTGGAGGTTGGCCTTCATCTGGTTGAGCTCTGTATCCTTGGCTTTAGCCTCCACGCTAAGGCAGTCAATCGTAGCCTTAACCTCAACCAGCTATTGTTTATGTGTTTCCAACTATCAAAACATTTTTAGATAGTCTATGGTTATGAAATTTTATGTCTCCTCTAGGATCTCAACTCTATCAATGGGTTGAGCTTGGCTAAGGTTAAGGCCTACCACTTAGACTAAATAATCTCTCAAAAGCATCATTCCCTAGGGTTTCACTACTTGAGGGGTCAAGTGAGTGACAATGAAGGCTTATTTTTTTGGGTTATAAAATGATCGCATGTGAGACTGAGCTATCTCTTTATATTGTTTACCCCTTTTCTTCTTCACTTGGACCACTTAGGATGCTCTTTCCACGTCCACTTGTTACAGATAAACATAGGTGCCTAGATGATTTTGTCAGCAAATGGAGTCCCTTTTGGTAATACAAAGGGAATGGAAAGCTATTTTTTTCCATGGTAGATTTAGTCCCTATGGGTGTGAGTAAACAAAAGGTAAGGGGAGAAGGGGAGAAAGGTGGGAGCCTATGGGGAGGAGAAAATAGTGATTACAATGCAAGAGAAGACAAGGCAAATGAGAAATGTGGAGGAGAAAGAATGGGCATGTAGGATGAAATGGGTAAGATATAGGAAAAGGAAATATTCTTAGATGTAGCTTGGGAAGAAGAGGAGATTGGAGCCAAAGTGGTGTTTGGTTGGTCAGTGACCACCATCATACCCTAGGGTGGAATGAGGGGTATATATTGAGGAGTTTTGGGAGGAATCAAACTGCTAGATCAGGTGACTGATGTTGCCATGATTGGTCTTTTAGGTATAGAAATAGATGGGGAAGGAGAGGAAGAATTGGAATTAGATGAAATAGGGTCCATAAAATGAACCTTTTTTATAGAGGTGCCATTGGCAAAATATAAATAGGTACTTTAGTCCACTTGAGCTGGGATGACCCAGCCATAACATGCCTGAAGGGGGTCTATTGCTATTAGGAGGAGGTGACATAAGAAAATATAGATGGTGGCCATGTTGATGACCCTAGGTCTACCATGCCTTTGCTTTACTTTATCCTTTTTGGGGGGGAATCTCTTTCATGCTCTTTTCCCACCTCCACCTTGGGGGTGGATTCTTCATTAGATGTGATTTCCTTTAAATGCACTTCATCTCATAGCTTCTCAAAAGTTTCATCTAGGGTGTACTCATACAGGTTGATGTGTAGTTTGTCATTCTCATGCTTAAATTTTAAAAAGGTCACCTTCTTGTCTTTGCTCCACCTAAAATCATTTAGCCATTTCTTCATAAGCATCGATAGCTTCACATCGGGGTTGAAAGATTTAACCTTGGTATATAAAGTCTCCCAAGGTTTGGGAGTATCTTGTAAGATTTGGGCAAGGTCCATGTAATTTTGAGGAAGGTCTTCTATTAGAGACCTCCTCTACTCTAGATAGGGTCAGACTTGATGATTGGAGATGGTAGTAGTTTTTAGCTTGGTCGTGTGCCCTTCAAGGTCATAGTCCCATTGATTATCCACTAGATCTAGAATAAGATCTACTAGCTTGGTCATGAGGAGATGTCCTTGATTCCTTTTCATAATAGTAAAGGCCCCTCTCACAACTAGGACATCATATAGGCCCCTTTTCTTTTTTCCTACCCCATAAGTGAAATCCACTACATCAATCTATCAGCCTAATTCAAGGGCTAAGGTCCTGTTAGACAACATGCATTAGATTTGAAAGGGATCTAGTTAAAATCCATGCACTTGGATGAATAAGAAATCTACCCCCTAAAACTAGTCGATGGGAACCTTGTTGCCCACAAGTTAGGCCTGATACTAATTTTTCATTTTGGGAGCTCCCCCTTATGGGTTTAGGTCCATGAGGATTGGATCCATAAATTAATTTGAGAACTCCTAATAGTCCCTAGTTTTGAATAAGATAAGATTATATACTATGACAAGGGTCACTATGTTTGCAAAAACCTTTGTATCATAGGTTTTGAGATGGAGAGAATGGGAGAAAAAATGGGAGTATTGAAGCAGCATGAGGTGTAAGAGGAAGGAAGGGTACAAAAAGGGACCTCTTATTAAGAAGTTCTTAAGCTCATCCCTCATATTAGAAGTGATGGCTTCTATGAAGTCCATTTTGAAATTCAACCCCTACTTCACCATGTTCAAGAGCTAGAGTGCACCTAGCTAGAAGTTGTTGACGTTGTCTCTAGTATCCATTCTAAAAATGAAAGCCAACATGGATAGAGTTTTAGTTAAAATCTATGTGGGGAATGCAATCATAGGTATGGGAAAAGGTAGCATCTCTGTGACTTCTTCTCTGAGGAGGACCCTAAGGAAATGCACTTGATTCTCATCCTCTAAATCCCAAACCTTTTAGAGGCTCTTCAAATCATAGATGAAGGCATTGGGGTCCTCATAGAGTTGGATCATCTCCCAAATGCCTTCCAAAAAAAAATTCACCCTAAGATGGGTGTTCTCGATAATAGTGTTGGTGCTAGCATCATATCTTTCCACATAGAGAGCTACAATCTCTAGGAAAGGGTGTATATAACATACCATGTATCAGGCTAGAGTGTCTTCCCAGACTTTGAAATTGAAAGAGTTATATTACCCCCATTCAATCCTATCAATCATTTGGGAATAGGCACCCTCTCATAAGATCTTTGGATTTTATTGCCAAATGGGGTCAGAGATGTCATTTGTGACATCAATCGTGAGGGTATGATCCTTTTGAGGACCCTTGTTTACTGGCTTGGTGCCTGGTACATTTATTTTTGCTTAGGTTAGGGTTGATGAATATGATTTTCCTACAACATAAAGGGGAGGCTAGTCTTCTCCATTGCTCACACTGTGACTCTTTTTCCCTATCAATTGTCTTTCACTCTCATATGTAGATGTAGTAGATTCCATCATTGCTTGATTTGCTTCTAAGTTGTATATATCTCTATTGCTCTAATGGTTCTTTGTTGCATCCTTCAATTTGTAGGCTATTCATCTCTTTGAATGAATGGTTTGTGCTCTTTTTAAAATTATTTAAGTGTTGAGTGATTCAAAATGGGTAGACCAAACTATATTTATGCATGAACCTTGCCAAGAAAAAACATTATGATGATTTTTAAAAATGAGTGATTCCCATTAATGATAGAGGTAGCACACACACGCTTGAACAATAATTCATGAGGGATTTTTGGTGATTGTATGGGGAGACACATGGAGTGGAGCATCTATCATTAATATTAGGGTAATATGGTATATAATTGTCTATTAGGTAATATTCCAAAGAATTAAGGGGAATGAGGAGCTGACACATGGTGACTGGAATGCCGATTGTGACAATGGCACTTATTGAAAAGGAAACAACAAAAAGGAAAAAACTAGGCAAAAAAGGGAAGAAACAGAAAAAAGAATAGGAAGGGAAACTATCTAAATATATATAAGGAGTGGTCAGGGCTTAGAAGAAATGTTTTAGGTCGATCCCATTAATGGGAATCTCTAAGGCATTGCCCTCTAGGTTTTCTAATTCAAAATCCCCCTTTTATTTAACTCTAATGATGTGAAAAGGTCCCCTCCATAGGGAGTCAAATTCTATGTGTTATCCTAGTTTTTTAGCTCATTGATCATATTTTAGGACCAAATCCCCAAGTTTGAAACTTGGTTCTGATGTCTTCTTATCGAACCATCTCTTGACTACCAGTTGTCAGATGATTTTTGCATCATGATTTTGTTCTCTTTCTTCTTGGATCTTGAGTAATTCAAAGAGTTGAACTTTCATCACTCTATTTTCTTCTATTTTGGTAGCTTTCAAGAGTTTTCATGTAGGAATCTCATAGGATAGTAGCATGACTACTTCCTTTCTATATATTAGTTCATACAGAGAATATTTTAGTATTTGCTTAGGAATGGCATGGTCTGCCTTTATAGCTACCCTCACATGAATATGCCACTCACATTGTTTATCATTGCATATTCTTTTAATGAGCTAGATTAAATTTTTATTTATATATTTAGCTAACTTGTTCCGTTACAAGTAGTAACTGGATGAAGATTTTATGGAAATTTCATTCCATAGTGTGAATTTAAAGATCTTGGACCCAAGGAAGGATTTTGCATAATCCAAAATGATCATCATTGGGGAACTGAAGATGGCTATGAGCTCTTCATAGAAATTGAAGATTGCATTCTTGGTTACTTCCTTTAGCAAGATTACTTCAGTCCACCTGCAGAAGTAATCGGTAGCTATTAGTATCCAGTTATGGCCTACACTAGAGATTGGGTTGATCATCATGATGAAATCCAAGATAGACTGAGCAAAGGGCTCATTAGTCACAATTAGATTGAGAGGAATGGTAGAATACTTCCTCTTCTTAGTGAAGAATTGGCACTTCTAGCACCTTTTTACTAAATGGTGACAAACTACAAACATTATCAACCAATAATATCTTGCTTGCATATTTTGGTAGTAGTAGTCTTGGTTGATAAATGGCCACCTAGGGGAGTGAAGTGCATATCCAAGAGGATTTTCTCATCTTGAGGTCCATCAACACATCAAATAATTTCTCTATAAAAGTTTATTTTAAAAAGGATTCCTTAGACTACCGCATAACTGGAACCTTGTAATCTATAAAAGCATATTTTATGCATTAGGAGGCTATTGAGATATCTATCGACCTACATAGAGTACCTTGTCAGCTATCTAGGACTCATTAGTTTTAAATTGATTAATGAAGGTCATTTTGGTTGCACTCAGCTCCCTTTCCTACATGTCTATATATTGGGCTAAGTATTTGTAGATTCCTCATCCTCAAACTACCTTCATTGGCTTAACTTCTACATCATACTCTAGGATCTTAGTGATCTAGTTGGCTCTCTTTTCTATGATTTCTCCTTCCATGAAATATTTGCATACATTATAATATACCACATGAATCATTACTTTATTGCTTGCCACTAGATATATAAACTTCTTAATACTTTTGACAATGGTAAACGCTTGTCTTTCCACAAAGTTGAGTGGTTTCATATTCTTGCAATTTCCTTAAATAGAAAATAATGGGGCATTCCTCTCTGCCATCTTCTCCTTTCTAAGTTAGCAGTGTGGTGATGTTGTATTCACTCCTGTAGACATACATGATGAAGGTTTTAAAGAAGTTAGGATTGGTGAAAATAGGTGAAATAGATATTGCATCTTTTATCCCTTCAAAGGTAGACCTTCCCTTAGGTGTCCACTTAAAATTTTGATCTTTCTTTAACATTAGGGTGATCATTCTAACCAATCCCATGAAATTGGATATGAATCTGTTGATGAAATTGATCTTCCTGAGGAAGGATTGGAATCCCTTTTTATTTACTAGTAAGGTCAAGTTCTTAATGGCCTCTATTCTCTTGGGTTGTTATCAATCCCATCCTTCAAAACTATGTACTCAAGCAATTTCCCTTGGGGAACCCTAAAGATGCATTTCTTGAGGTTTAAAGAAACCCCAAACTCTTCACATCTTTGGAAGACCTTATCTAGATAGTCAAAATTATCTTCTTTCTTCTTTGAGAACATAGTGAGGTCATCTATATAAATGAGGATAATCTCATTTATCATTCCCTTGAAATATACATCTATTTCCCATTGGAAATTTGCCCCAGTATTAAAGAGGTTGAAAGGCATTTTTGCATATGCAAATGTCCCCTACTTGGTGGTGAAGGTGGTTTTATGTTGGCCCTCTTCTTTGACCCAAACTTGGTTGTATCCGAAGAATCCATCTAATAAGGAGAACATTTCAACATCCACTACTATTTGGAGGATTTGTTCCATGGAAGGAAGGGGATAGTGATCTTTTAAATATGCTTTATTCAAATCTCAGAAATCCACACATAGTCAGATTTTTCCATTCTTCTTTCTTATAGGGAATAGATTAGACACCCAGGTTGAATACTTAATTGGGTATATAATATTTGAATTGATCAAATTTTGTAGCTCTTGAGCCATGAAAGGATTTAATTTTAGGATTCATCGGTTGCTACTTTTTTCAAACTAGCTTATCTCCTTCTATTAAATCTATGGTGTGTTATATAATCTTTTGATCATACCCTTTGAGGTCATCATACGTCCATGTGATGATGCCCTCATATCTATTACAGAAATATATCAATCTCTCTTTATC
Source organism: Torreya grandis (assembly GCA_037957365.1). Taxonomy (NCBI): domain Eukaryota; kingdom Viridiplantae; phylum Streptophyta; class Pinopsida; order Cupressales; family Taxaceae; genus Torreya; species Torreya grandis. Next base: position 519,253 of record JARHVA010002551.1, on the reverse strand, counting down.
TTTTGGAGGGACCCTTTTCCCAACTTTTAGCTTTCTTCCGTCTCCAATGTCAAGTTTGTATTAATAACCCTTTTTTGTGGCAAACTTACTTTTGTCATTTTTTGCATCTTTAAAGTCAAAGAAATTTTTATAGGGTGATGATCCCTTTTGGTAATTTATTATTTCTCAGTTATATAATTTGTCCTTCATAGGCTTCCTTGATCTTTAGCTGTAGTTTCTTTATAAATTTATAGGATTGTTAGAAGAACATAGCAATCTGGGCATCACTCTCAAACACCTACCAGTTGTGGTCATTATCAGATATGGTAGCCCTGATGATCACCTTTACTATCTACTTATTGGTGAAAATATCAACCACTAATTCAAATTGGGAACCTATGGTTGTCATCTTGTCAGCTTCTCATTTTTCAAATCTTGGGATAATCTAAATATTAAAAGCTTCAAAAAAACTAATCTGATCCCTTATGTGATGATGGTATGATCTCATGCACGTATTTTTGCCATGGAAACCCCTCTTAGTTTCCTTACTACTAACTTGGAGTCACCATGTATTTTTAGTGGTTTGACACTTGTTCATTTCATGAGATTGAGGCCATGGACAAGGGCTTTGTACTTAGCCTCAATATTTGTTCAGGAGAACTAAAAATGGAAGGCTTAAATAATTTCCTTGTCAAAAGGAGACACTAGCTAAATCTTGGCTTTGAATCCATTCTTTCATCTTTCCCCATCAAAATTTAGGGTCAAAGGCTCATGCTCTTCTTTGGGCCTCTTTATTTTATCTCCTTGTTCCTTTTTGATCCTAGAAATGGCTTAATCTTCATGATGAATGACATAGTTCCTGAGACCTATGACATTGAAGTTTGTAAACAAATCACTTTTGATGAAGCTATTGATGAGGACCTCTACCTTAGGATATTTATTGCCTTCAACACTCTCTTTTTTAAGCTTTTTCACATAATGCATCTCGATTATTGTGAAGGAAGTATGTGTTGCTTCAAAGTTTGCCATCACCTCATCAACTACATACTTTGGGTGAAGGGGTTTAGATAATAGCTTCAATATTAAACCATATTTAGTCCTTAAGATTAGATGAGACTAATCAATTGACATATATCCATTGATCTTATTGGTGAAATCTCTAAACAAACATAACCTGAAGACAGGTGGTATATCTATCATTGTGATGTTTTGGGATATGATGATGTTCAGGTAGGAATATAACATGAGTGGAAAAGCTCTAATAATGCCTAAGGTCTAAACCTTCTTCCCATCTAGTTGCATCAAACCTTTGTTTAAGGGTTCATATTTCAATTATAATGCATTGGCTATTTGTTTAGGCATTAACATAGTACTTTCTCTTGAGTCTATCATTGAGTTTTATAGCAGCTTCTTGCCTATAATCCAAGTCAAGTAGAAAGGGGTGGGATTTGCCTTGTTTACTTCTTCCTTATTATTGATGAATGTAGTGGTAGTCTGGGACTAGGTGCTTATGCTAGCCTCTTTTCCCTTCTCCCTCATGGGCATTGTGTTTGGTTTGTTTGGTGTGTGCCTTTCCTTTTCTTCTAAGGCTTCTTTTAACAAGGTCTTCTATTCTAGGATGGACAAGACATCCTAGAGAGAGACATTAGCTAATGTCTTTTTTAGTTATTCCACCACATTATATGAATTTGGAGATGGGATATCAAGACCTTTTTACTTATTCTATACCATTTCTTTGTGCCTTAGATAGGCCACAGGTAGAGGTCAAAGTGTCAAATCCTTTTCACTGATCTCTCTAGATGTTGTGGTAGTTGTCGAGCACCTGACTAGCCTTTTTCTTTAGTGCATATAATAGTTTAATTACACCTATGGGGTTCGATAGATAGTGACTTCATTGGCAAAGGCCATGTCCTCTACCCAAGTGAAGAGTGCATGATCAGAGACTATCTCCTCTTCCTACTCTAGGGACATACCTTGCATCTATGTCATCATGATGGTGTTTTCAATCCTAGGAGATTGATAAGCATAGGTTGAATCTTGGGCATTTATTCATCACCATTGCTCAGTGACCTTTTGTTGTAAATTTTATTGGGGATAGTTTTGGGGTTCATGAGGTTCATTTCAAGGGAAGCACCATGAATTAGAATCATCTTCAAGGTTATTTTGACCAGCTACCAATTCTTTATTCATGCTAGGTGCTATTATGTGCAAGGGATCTGAAATTTTGACCATACAGTTTAGAGGCTACATATGATGATTCATCCCTTAATTATTTGGGAGCTAGTTATTTTCTCCTTGATAATTCAGCGTTTGACTTTTTTGGTATTGGTTTTATTAATAAGGGGGTCTCATTTGTTGATAGTTTTTATAGCTAGATTTTAGAGGAGCAGCCTGTTACCTCTTGAGATTGATGATCTCATAGAAAAACTCCTTAAAATTCTCTTCATATCATTCATCTCAAAAACCATGGAAGATGTAGTGGGGGCATTCATCTAAGTGGGCAAATACACATATATAGAAGGAGGTAGGGTTCCTAAAGTGCTTGGCATTTCTCCCTATAATGGCATCGGTATTTTAGGAAATATTGTTATTGATAGATGAGGAGGGAGCCTCCCTGCATCTATCAAGTTATTCTATACTTTTACCATGATCTCATATGCATCTAGTAGCATCTATCCTCCAAGTGATTGAATCATGATCATGATGTCTGAAGAGCTTTTAGATAGAAGACTATGGCCATACCTATGGGAGTTCAAGCTGTCTAGAAGATCCTTTGCTAAGTTTTCTCAAATCTGGTATTGAAATCAACCATAGCCTCTTACAGAACCTTTTTGATGGTTATCAACTACTACAAGAGAGAAGATCAACCTACCTTTTAATTAAATCACTCAAAGAGACTGTCTCCTAGGTTATCCTAGGCGGCAATGGAGTTGGTAGGCAAATATCTATACCAATCATGAGCACATCTTTTGAAAGAGGCCACTAATAGCCTTAGGGATACATTTTATGAGTTGACATAGTGTAATGTGCACATGTCCACCACATCTTGAAGGTGTTTTATTGTAGTCTTGAAGTATTCTCCTAAGAACTTGGGGAGCATTTTCAAAGCATTTAAGGGTATAGAATCCCATTGAGCTAGAGTATTTAGTGGGATAAGTGGGTTACCATTGTCCCATGACATAAAATTTCTTAGGGGTCTTATTTTCACCATCCATTATTGTTATTGTTGTTATTGTTGTTTTTGTTGTTGTTGTTGTTGTTGTGCAGTGGAGGATCCTAGAGTTATTTGATGAGTAGGAACACCTAAGGGTGGTACTAAAAAATTTTGGTTACTTGTAGTTTGTGACCTTGTTATAGGCCTATGGCTTATAAACTCTCTCCTGATGAATGATAAATCTAACTTCTAATCAAGAAATTGTGTGTTCTCTGTCCCACTGGGCATGCTAGAAAAGATTGTAATTATTGATGCCTAAAATCTTCACTCTAGATTAAATAGCCAATCTATGGGAAGCTTCATAGGTGTTGGGTTGATTACATCTTGTGAAGTGACCTTAAATATTTTAGAAGTTCGATCTTCATTGTGTTCCTAAAAAAGGAGGGGGGAGAAAAGGTAAAGAGGGGAAAACACAAAAGAACTTTAGAAAATAAATCTAATCTAAGGTGATGCACCAAAAAATATAAAATACAAACATAGAGATTGCATAAAATAGCATATATTTTAATGAAACTATAGATCATACAAGATCATCTAGCATGAATTAAGATCCACAGCATATAAAAATCCACATTGAAGAAGCAACATACAAGATATAATTAGCAGAGACAGTTTCTAACTTGAATGACATAAAACATCACATTCTCTTCATTGTTGGATAGGGAAATGAATATATAAGGCCACAAATGGCACATACAAAACATCCACTAACATCTATGAGATGCATTTGAAGTCTTGAATAGGAAACTTTATCTACTATTATCTTAATCTTTTGATGTCTTGTCAAAAATAAGCAAAAGTACCTTCAATACTAAAAATTGGCCCCTCTTTTTTATGTAAAGGGGGGAAAATTAGATATATAGGTGATGATGATCTATGAGATGATGATCTGGAGATTCCCTTATTTATGCCCATGATGTCACACAACTAAAAGAGGGTCTATCCCAAGAGTGCAGCTAACTCCCCATATCCCAAAAATGCAATGATTCCCCCATTCTATTACAAGCCACTAATGCTTTAGAGAAGTGTGGTGATGCTACGTATTGACCTCTTGGAATAATGCTTATGTCATGCTTGATTGCCTCTATTATATGTGACTTTTAGATGATTAACAAATTGTCATCATTCCCTAAAATGGGCTCAGAGATGACTAATGGTTCGTAAAATGTGTTTCCCTAGTAGAAACAGCTTTCCATTCTTTTGGTGAGCGTTGGATCACCATGTGTCAAGCTATCACTTTCGCAAAGGGGTTGAGAGATACTTTGAGCCTAGGTGAGCATAAAAATGCCACATGTCTATCTCTGAGGTCATCTACTAGCACCATTTGAAAATGCCTTCAAAAAATGGCAAACTCTAGGCAAGGCCTAAAGTGTTTCAAAAACTTTGCCAAAAAAGGGGGTACCATCCCCTATCCAATGGTGTGTCTCTAGTTCTCTGATGGGTCTAACACCTCCTTGGATGAGTGTAAAGATGACACATGGAATTTATATGGGAATTATCTTCTTCTATTTGATGGGTGTGGCCTACTCTACTTGGTGGTACCACCAAGAACTTAGCATAAAAAGGTGCCTTGGAGGTAAAGGGAGAGACACGTGTCATGGGAACGCTTCTCCTCTCAAAGGATATAAAAATTGGGGGATAAAAGAGCACCATGCTGCCACATGGAATAATTAGAAGGGAACTTAACTCAACTAAAAATTTGAAGAACCCCAAAAAAAAAAGTGAAAAGGAAAGAGCCCATCACCGATCAAACCTCGAAGAGGGAGAAAAACAAAACAAAGACCACCAACTCAAAATAATAAGTGTGGGTCTAAATCCATAACTAATTATGCTAATAATTATAACCTCCTATGGGAAAATTAGTATCATTGACTTTTATCATCATTTCCTAATTATAAATACCTTTAGGAAAATCAAAAACAACACCTTTACCATGTGTTACCGCATCACTTTGCCATCATTGTTGGCATACCTTGCCATTTGGCCTTACCTAAACTTGGTACTTAATCAGATGCCTTTTGTGTGGGTTGAACTATAGTGACTTGAGGTCTTGTGGGACTATGTAGGTAGCACTTGATTCACATTGAGGTCAGCTCAGTCACCGTTTTGCCATGCTCTTTCCATTTTGTGATCAATTTAAGTTTAAACCCTCTTGTCATTTTGTGAGAAACCTAAGACACACTCTCATCATTTTATGAGTTGGATCATTATATATATCATAATTATCAATCAAGTTGAGATGCCTATAAAATACTTAAAAAAAATTGAGATAGTTTTAAAACTCCTAAACATTCATAAAGACCTAAGAAAATCCTAAATGTCAGAAAATAATGAAAATTGGGTTAGAATTTCCATGAGAAATATAAAGCCATAAAAATTTTATGGGATGAGCCATCTTGTCTTTTTAGTTTCATTTCTAGACCACCTTGGTCTTTTTCCTCCCATTTCTGGGAGAACTATATTGACTGGAGGTCTGCACAGACTATGTAGGTAGAACTTGGATAAATGGGGTGTCTTGGGTTAGCTCAATTGCCTCCCTTTATCTTTTGACCACTTCTTTGCCTTAAGGATTTTGGGACTTCTTAGCCACTTGTCATTTATTTTCCACCTCCTTATTGGCCTCAATTGTACGCTCTCATCATTTTTTGAGTTGATGTTGTGAACATTATGCATTTAAACTTCATACAATAATGACCACTTAGCTTTTCTTATACTCTAATCATTTTGCAAGTAATTTCTATTTGAATAATCTTACCATTTTGTGAGCTACCTTAACCAATGCTCTCACTATTTTGTATCTCATTCTCATTCCAAGATATAGATGTAGTAGACACTATGAATTACCAATTTAGTTTATTTGTGGATACTTATCTTTTGTCTTTTAGTGTGGTTTTAGCCTAAACCATATGGTTGCACTTGCACAATATATTTGTATTGACACTTTTATGATTGTGAATGTTATCCCTCTCTCATTGTATGCACTCACCATTTTATGAGACCATTCCAATTTTCCTCTACAAGTCAATCATGTTTTCTTATCATCTATTTTCTTCTATCCAATATATTGGGAGAACTACATTTGTCCTAAATTTCACATTAGATCTTGTATCCATAGAACTATATAGGCAGTGTCCACATTCCTAGTTCACCTAGAGTCCACTCAGCTACCCTTTCCTTTTCTTCTATTCCCATCATATTTTTTTTTGTTTCATTGTCTCTTATAACCTAGGGGAAATATTTGTGCCTTTTTTATTTGTGTCATTATCTCCTATAACCTAGGGGCAATGTTGTCATCTTCTTTGTGTCATTATTCCCTATATCCTAGGGGTAATTATTAGTATTTTGTTCTTTTTTTATTTTACCTATGTTATTTCTACCTATATTAGGGGTCACCATGTCACCAAGAGTAACACCTCTATTACACATGTTCGAAAAATGTGTTTTATATTTGCATTAAGATTATGATTAACCATTATTTGTGTACTGCTATTTATTTAGCTTAGTTTGTTTATTTTTGTGTGTTTAGAGTAGTTTTTTTATTATAGTTTTCTTTATTTTGGATTATTTAGTTATTTTGGTTTATTTTATTTGCCCATTTGTTTATTTTATTTATATTTGTTTGTTCTCCTTGTTTTGTCTTATTTATATTGTTTGTTAGTTTTTATTTTGTCATTATGTTTGTTTTTACCATGCTAATCTTTTATTTATTTTTATTTATTGGTGATTTGTTTAGTTGTTTATCTGCATGTTGTCTGTTGGTTTGTTTATCAATGTTTTGTTTATTGGTAGTTTATTGTGTTTTGTTTGTTTTTGTTTATTGGTGTTTTATTATTTATTTGTTTAGTCATTTTATTTTATTAGTGTTTTATTGTTTTTTTATTTTTATTTTTTTTGTTTCCTTGTTTATAGCCTTGCTTGTTATTGTGTTTGTCTAGTTTGTTTATTTTATTGGTTTTGTTTGTTTATTAATTTTGTTTGTTTATTTTATTTGTTTGTTTGATTATTATTTGTTCATTTTGTTTTTTATTTTTACTTTTTGTCTTCAGTTGTCATAAGAGTATTACATTTTATTTACACTTAAGTATTGATTATTCATATCATGTACTTAGGTTATTATTTTTTGTATTTAGTCTTACACTTGGTTTATTTTTTATATTTACATCTTAGGATTTGAGTATTCATATCTTATTCCTAGGTTGTTTATATTTACATTTAAATTAATTTTTTCATGCTTAGGATATATATTTCCATTTTATTTTTCCATAACTATCATACATAATATCACAAGCTAAATCAAAAACTAGGCATATAGAGACCATCATAGCAATGTAACGGCAGTATTTATCTAATATATAAAACCATATAAATACCTAAAGACATGCCTAAATCTATGAGTAATAAACAAAATTAAATTTGATTTATTATGTGTTTAGAAAGATGTGAATCTCTGAATATGCATGCATATGATTCATACAACATAATCAAATGACAACAAATAGAACATCTCATAAACATGGCATAAGAAATAAAAAAATAGTGCATACATGAGCATAAACATTAAAAATGTTAAACATCCATAATGTTAATCAATGTTAAACACAAGATAAACAACATACGCATGAAATCATGTGTGTGTGTGTGTGTGCGCACGCGTGTGGTGTGTGTGTGTGTGTGTGTGTGTGTGTGTGTGTGTGTGTGTGTGTGTGTGTGTGTGTGTGTGTGTGTGTGTGTGTGTGTGTGTGTGTGTGTGTGTGTGTGTGTGTGTGTGTGTGTGTGTGAGATAATAATATCATATACATGTACATCAACCTCAAAATATCCAAAAATGGTGTCTCAAAATACATCAATATGTTGACACAATAATTACAATGCCATATGCCAAAATAGTGCCAAAATTACAAGGTCCCTATACTCAAGTCTAGATCTGTATGTCCATAAGACCTATGGATAAAGGTGTCCTTGATGGCCCTAAGGGTCCTAGTGGTGGTGGCCATGGTTGATGGATATACCAAACTAAGTCACCTATAACATGAGTCCTAGTCTGAGACTGAATAAATCTACTAACTATCCTCTATGCATCACAGATCTTAAACATATAAACCTATTGATCCCTAGGCAAGATAGACTCATAGGATCACTGGTAATATGATGCCTCATCCTTGGACTAAAGGCAATCCCCAACCATTTGTGTGAACCTAGCATGTGTAATAGCTCCCTAAGCCATGTATCACTCCCTCCTAAGCTTATCAATATTATCTAGTGCCTAATCTTGCTCACTAATGGTCTGATCTCTCTCTATCATGAGTTATCCCTACACCTATACCAATCTATCTATCTTGGCCTTTAGTTGGGAGATATCTAACTAAAGCAGTTTCATATCATCATCTCTCATATTTAAGGTGCTCTATAAATCAGCCAACTATCATTTTAAACCTACAATTTCTCACACCTAGGCAATGATCTCTTGCTATAACATGTCATTATCTCTACCTATTATAGCCATGACAAAAGGCCCTACCTAGCCTAGATCCATCAGTGTACCAAAATCCCTACCTCTCTTGAATTAACCTAAACCACTATAACAACTATCATGCTAGGATATAGCACCATCAAATTTTAGTCATCTCCATCCCCATCCCCATTTCCCTTGTTGTCTCCTCCATCAATGTCATTGTCATCATCATCACCAACCTCACCATCATTATCTTTCTAGGTGTTGCCATTATTGTTTGGTGTCTCGACCTCCATCTCCTTGATATCTATGGAAACCTATCCCCCTAATAAAATTTGGACTATCAACCTCAAAGTTATATTTTTACCCACCAAAGTATGTAAGTTGGAGTGACCCCTGCATCTACCACTCCTCTAAAGTAAGCCAAAGAAACCCATGGTACACTAATATAACTCATTATATCCTTGATCTATAGAATAATAGGAATATCTTGAATGGTCTCTCGTATAACATGGGTAAACCATTTTGGCCCCTTAAGAGCATCCTACATGAATTCAAACTATCAAATTACTTGACCAAGGTGGTACTCCTCAATTATATGGGACTATATCCTAATCAAAAAACATTTTATAGTCATGAAATCCATGTACCATCCTTTACAAAACCACTATAGTTAATACATAAGGTAAGACATCTAAATGAAAATTTATGGTGTTAGATCATCGAACATATGATGATAGAATGGGATATCCCCCTCAATCTGTACCTACCTATACTTGTCTAAGCCCAACTATATGCCAAAGGCTCCTCAAGATCCCACACGCTGCTAATATTTATTGGTCACTCAATCAATATGTGCTTCCATCCTTAAACAATTAAAAGAGTGTAAGCCCTAATGTTCCACCCATCATAGTATATTATCATATGAAGATCTCAATAGAGTTGTGTTAGGATATTCAACCCCAAAATAAATCATGTATACTCCTCAAGCATGTTCCTCACTATGCCTACAAGGCCCATATGTAAATACTAGCCACTCTTGTTAGGCAACAAGATGCCACTAATAATTATCATAAGAACAATAACCTCCCTATCAATGAGATCTAGTGGTGATGGATCCACAATGGGTAAATCATCTATTTGAATTTTTGTATAAGTCTCTATGAGTTCTATGTCAACCTTCCCCTAAAACATGGGGATATCATGATAACTGCACAAGTTATTAAGAACCACTTGTTGTGTTCGTGGTGTTCAAAATAATCTCCATCCATGAATAGGAAACATGGGGATACACCAAGTATCCTTAAGTGTCATAGTAGACTCCCCATTAGGTATATGAAATTTGGATGTCTCATTTTTCTATCGCTCTGTTATCACACTCAAATATACTTGATCTACTCAGATCATTGGTATCTATGCCACATGTGAAGATCCAACACCTGTAACAAAATAACCATGTCTTTTGTCTAGATATAAGGGGTCTAAAAATAGTGAAAACATAACTTTTATCATGTTATTACTTCTATTCATTCTTGAAATCACAAAAATTTAATGTCAACCTAACTACATGTAGCTACCTGATCCTAAGCTTGGCCTACTAAGCCTAATTAACCCTCTCCAAGATGTTGGACCCCTATCGAGCCCCCAAATCAACTATTTTTGGCTTCTAAGGAAAATCCAACATTTCCTAAATGGAAAATCCACCATTTATGTGATATTTCACATTTTTTGGTGATATCATCATTTTCATTTTCATGAAAATAATGACTTTGCCTTAAAATGGGCAAAATCACTATTTTGATGATTTCTACCCACTTTTGGCATTATCATTATTTTTAAGAATGATGAATTTATATGAAGTCACAATTTTGTTTAGTCATCATATAACCTCTACACTCATAATATGGTCTAAAATACTTCCTACTCTGTTATATGTTATTTTATACACTTACTTTCAACTCCTCATAATAGGCCTAAAATTGCCATGTATTTATATAAGTCTCTTGTTCATATCCTTCTTGGTTAGCCTAACACCCTTACCCTCTAATTTTGGACATGTAATAGATCTTATGACATAAAATAAACATGGATAAAATGTTATTTTAGTCCCTTTATGTTCGTCATATCTCATTTAGGTCTTATCTTATCTTTAGGTCTCATGGAGACCTAATCCCATTAGGTCTACTTAGAACATGTTACACTTTGACATCCTTAGAACAAATTGAAACACCTCATACAGTAGTAACATATCATATAACACTAAAATAGACCCTTTTTAATATCATCTAGGCTTCATAACACATTTTATCTCCAATACCACTTGAAGCATGCCATTAGCATTGTTCATAATTGGGCATGTACATACCCAGAAAGTCTATCTTGAACAACTAGAGCATAAAAAAAATTGTCAAAAAACAATAAAAAAGAATAAAATAAAATATCCATAATATTCATGACCTTATATTCATAACCATGTTCTTTATACTTCACAACTTAGGGCAAAAGGACTCCAACTCTTCTCTGTAAACAGCTCATTCAGAACTGACAATTAACCTCAAAACACAGTCATGGAAACTTGAGATTTTGAAACCTAAAAGAACAAACTCAAGGACCTATATTTCATGAATATGATCCTAAAACATCCAAAAAATTACCTTCAACAAAAATATCATAGGCTTTAATGGCAATATTGGTCTTGCAAACTAATTTGTTGACCTTCTCTATCTTATACCTCACTCAGCCAAAAAGACCAGTTTGGATACAATGTTTCAACCTCTTACACTGACTTAAAAGCTTATGAAAAGTATATATAGAACATAAAATCCCCAAATAGAAACACCATGTACATTATATGCTTCAACTCAGGGCATAGAGCCTCAAACTCATCGTTGTAACTTGCTTACCTAGAACTACCAGTTTATCTTGAAGCATGATCATGGTGAAAATGACCTTTAACACCTATATGAATAATTTTAGAGACTTAAAATTAATTTTTGTTATCTTATTATATCCTTATAAAATTATCAGATACAAATATAACATGGTCAAATGGCAATATTGGTCTTGCAGACCAATCTCATAACCTTACACCTTCACTATCTCATCTGCACTAGATAGGTCAACTTATGAGCAACATTTTCAATATATCCACCGACCTCCAAAACTTATATCCAACATGAAAATTTATTTATCATCTTTAAAAATTTATCCATGCACTTGGATTCATCTTTAATCTAAGATAACACATCCCTAATCACCTTTTCACTTCTACCTGGGTTTCTCAATGTTTGCACCAATAAACATGTTACTGACTGGTCAACTTGTATGACCGATTTATAACACCTAAGGTATATAACCTACTAATATACCATCATGGACACCAAATAAAAGTATCAATATTTTTCCTCCATCCATTTATCAACTTTGACTTGGTTAATTATGACTACTATAATAAATCTCCAAGAAATAAGGCCTTTACTATAGGGTCCACTTACTCACCTGACAAACAAATCACACCTAGAGGTGCCTGGGAGAGTTTAAAACAACCTCAATTAACTTATATATCCATTATAATCCATTATGATCATTTTATAACAACTTTTTTTCATATCACGTCACTATTAGGGTTATTTGAGGGTTTAAACCATCTTCCAATCTTAATGAGCATTCATAAAGCTTAGCCCCTCATTCCAAAAAGTAATTCTTGTAAATTTAATCTATGACCCTTCCCCATCTACCATGAATAAATTATTTTCTCATGTAGTGGTTACACATGCCAATGAACACTTGAAATTCCTTCTCTGATTTAGAACCCTTCATTATGTGCACTAGAGAGACCTTAAAACACTTTTTCAAGCCTAAACCTTAAAATTTTAACCTCAAACTTGGTAAAAACACCTAGAAAAATATATCACAATATTTAAAATTCTCAAATTCTCATTATTATCTTTAAATCTAACTCTCGTACCTTATTTGGCCACCATCTCTCTCTTTGCTTACTTAGACCTTGACCTGCAAACCATATTAGGCCCTAAAACTGACCTTCTAGCTTCTTTCCATGAAATATCCACCTCATTATCAAACTAAATAAACCTATATCATGATCAAACACTACTTTAAATCTTTCATAGGCCTTGACAACACCTCATGATACCTCATTAGGTCAGGTACGGTTTAGAACTAATCTAGTTGTAAACTTAGACTTAAGGTATTACCCCTATAGGTTCACCTTAAAACTCTCTTGGGTGCTCACATTCCACATATTCATGATTAAATAACCTTATATATCCTCTTATGACTCCATGCATCCATATCACTAGGCCATCTTGCTCAAACCTTCTCACTATGACTTTACCAGCTATGACTAATGTCATGACTAGGCTTCTCAAGCACTTAAAGCATGACAACTGGTCTTGAAACACTATTTGATGCTTCTTCACCTTTTTCACATGCCTTACATGCTTATAAAATAATTTAATACCTCTATACATACCTCTTCATGCTCACCATGCACATGTTCATAATATTACTATGTTTGTTATGACAAGGCTTCTAGAGACACCTTGCTCTCAATGACTAGTACTCAAACATACTTTGATGCTCACTTGACCTGAATCTTGACATAAACATCAAAATAAACATTAGGTTTCCTTGAAATTATTTTTTAACAAAGAGACATTAGGTTACTTATGACCATTTTTCCCCATAAGCCAAAATAGATCAACCCCCTATAGTCAGAATCTTATATAGAGGATTTTATAATGTTATATGGTATGTTGTACATAATTTGATGTCATTTCATATACCATTATAAGTTTTATTCATATTCTATCTTGGTCCTTTTGTCATTTGGTGTCTAAGGGACCATTTTAGAGTCATATATGCAAATGGCAGGTCTCCATAGTGATCAATGTACTTAGAGAATAGATCAATTTGTTAATGGATGAGTAGATGGAAGGTGTTCTAGAGACCCTATGGGATGTTGAGAGCACTTGGAATGACTTAATAATATCTTGGTATCCATTTGGTTCTTCATTATGCTCATCTAGATATCTTGGATCTAGTGGTATAAATTTTGAGTAGGCACTTTGTTTATGTCATAATTACCACATGTGGATGAGTCAAGGAGAATCGATCATTTGGGTCTATTCACATTAGTCCCAAAAATATATGAACTAAGTTATAGGTCATCCACCTAAGTGTAGTATAGGATATGAATATCCAAAGTTGGCCTCTCAGTCAAAATCCGCTAAGTTTTCATACTTAGCCAATTTGCAAGGAGCTCAAATAAATCTAAGTGATCATATCAATAAGGCCACATATCACACATATAGTAATTATAGGATAAAATGATCATATGGGTTTGTTCAGCTTGATCCCAGGTTACTACACACTAAGTTTTGGATCATTTGTTGAAGCATGGTAAAAGTTATGCATGTTCAAAGTTGGATCTTCAATTAGATTTTAACCAAATGAACTAGACCATCATCAGGACATCATGTGGTAATGAATGGACAAATCAACTTGAAAAATTTATAGACTCAATTATAAGTCTCCCAGGACTAGCAGATCAAATGGTTCATCCCTTTTAGTATTAAGAACATCTCTTGAAACTTTGGTGCCTCCATGACTTTTGTGCTTCAAGTTATAAGCCTTCAAAGTTGGACCTACAACATAAGAAATTTATGCTAATGTGAAAATAAAGACACTACAAAGATCTATCTATGCTTAAATTTGATAGTTTGTGGGATGTCAAATATATTTTGTGGGACATTAATTTTAAGCTTTGTAAACTAGTCATTAGATTTTAAATAGTGGGTCCCAATTTATCTAATGATTCGCATTGCATTTTACATTTAGATTTAATAGTGAGTAGAGGTAAAAGGGGTCAATGAATCTTAAAATTAAATGTGTCCATGACAAGCGTCAATAGTGCATTTAACTAGTAGAGAATCAATGACTCACAGGCATTCATACAGATCAAAATCAATAGAGTAATATGAGTCAATATGTCAATGAGCTGAGTCATATTTTGACAACCAATTAGAACAAAGGTGAGCCCAAGGTTTTTTGCCAAAGGTTGAGAAGCCATTTTTGACCAAGGGAAACAAGTTTTTACAACGTCATTTTTTTAACTGTGTTTACCATTATTAGGACCTATGCACAGTCTATTTTGACTTAATAAGAAAACCAATAGCTTGAGATTGGATTTCCATCTATAGTTGACCCATAAGCACGGAGATCGGTTAGAGCATGATCTAGTTAGAATAACAGCTATCATTTCAATTGATGTTATGAAGGCATACATGTAGGCACCAATGGTTCCATCTCCAGGACCAACTACATGAAAGGGGCATATTCTATCCACTATACACGTCATGACAAACCAATTTGGAGAAGTTAGCACTAGGACAAGTTTATAATAGATGGATTTGATTGTTCTAACTGCATTGATGTCAAAACTCAGCTCAAAACCACTTGATCCTACTATTGTAACCATTAGGGAGCATTAATGAAAAAATAATGTAACTGTGCAACCACTTGAAGTAGCCTAGATCAATCAAGAAGCTTGAATGATCATATTTGTAGAAATAGTTGCAACCATGGTTCAAATGAGGTTGAGTTTATTTGATTTACTTTAGGGTCTTCTTCTTTCCCACTTATCTCTCTCAAATGATATAAGTAACTACCATTTTGACCCTTGTAAATGGTACCACACCATGTATGGTGAAGCCCTATTAGATTAATGTTATATTTTGCCTTGAAACACTAATACAAGTTTGTTTCTAAGTTTTGAACAATTGTCTAAGTCTACAAGTAATGTATGGTGATGAGAGGTGATAATTACTTATCCTTCCATCCCTTATCCTTTCATGTTTGAGCAAGAGCTCCTAGTTTAATAGGTCATATACAGTGTAGTCTAGTGTGTAAATATTTTTCAAGTGTACATCTATCCCTGGAGTGTGAAATCTACCCTCTAGTTTATTTTCCTTGTGTTTTTACTCACATATCACCTACATATTGAAATACTCATGTTAAAACTCATTAAAGCTTAGAAACTAGTATGTATATTTTGTTTCATCATGGTAGAAATATGATGGTCATATGGAAGACAATCTTGGTGCATCACCCCATTTAGATAAGGTTCAATTTATTCATTCTCTAATTCTTTTCCACATAAATAAGTAGTAATTTAAGTAATAAATAGTGCATAGTATATTCAAGAAGCTAGCCCTTAAAATCTAGAGGATCATTTCCAATATAGGTACACTCACATACCTAGAAATGTTCCCATGTTACCCAAATCTAAAATAGGCCTGAACAACCTCTTCTAGGGTACAAGATTTGGTGACAATAGTTATAACACACCTAGTAGGACCCATTATCTTCAAGACAACTTGTCTAGGTGAATGTTAGTCTTAACAAACACCAGTTACAAATTAGTGTGTTAGTCAGCATTTGGTGACTCCTCAAAGTAAATCTAATTTCAGATCATTATTTTGTTATAAAATTTCCCCCATAATTCATGGTCCTCACTAGGTCACCCTCTACTATATCATCCAAACCCATTCAACTTGAGATCCCTCTTGTAATTCAGTATCCATAGCCTAATCTTCTCTTTGAAGAATGAGTAGATTTTGTTAGGGAAGAATAGGAGGAAGAGGTTGAAGAAGTTGAATATCTTTAACAAGAAGACATGGCTAGACCTCATGTTTTCCTTTCCTTCAATACTAATAATCCAATCCAACTTCATGCATATAATTCCATCCCTCCCAATGAAATAAAAGGTGTGCCCACATTCAATGGTGAGAGTCATATCACACCTATTAATCACATTAGATATGTTTCTAACTTTTACAATTTCCACAATATTGTTCGAGAGAACATTGCCATTAGGCTCCTTGCCATGTCCCTCAAAGGGAAGGGTCTTTATTGGTATAAGACTTTAGAATTTGGATGCATCACAACATGGGATGAGTTTGGAGTGTTGTTGACTTCCAGATTTGGAAATGAAAGTGACCATGATTCTCTCATATATCAGCTCAACATGATAAAGAGGGGACCCAAAGAAATAATGCATGATTTCAATGAAAGGTTTTAGAAGACTTGGCATAGTCTTCCTCCTCATATGATACCATCTACTATTTTTGTGTTCCCTACTTACTTAAGAGCCATTAGGACTAAAATTGTTGTCATGCTTCAATCTATGGAAGGACCCACCCTCCCTAAAGCATATAAGCTTTCTATCAAAGCTAAAAATAACCTCATCTAATCTAGAATATTTCCACATAAAGTGTTTATGCCTCCTTTGTCTCTTGAATCTATCAATACTCTAGATGTATCCCAAGTTCCTAATGTCAATACTAAAACTAAGGTGGCTCCTAGGCAAGCAGAAAATAATGTTGATTGGAAAGCAAAGTTCCTAGCCTTAGAGGCTCAAAATAGACAAGCTAATGTGCAACAAAGTACTTATCAAAACCCTTACCCCTATCAATAATAGTATGGTCAATAATATGTAAGAGGAAGAGGCCAATGGTAGTCTAATCCCAAAATACATGCTAATCTATACAATCTTAACTCTACCACCAATACAAAGGAGATGGTATCAGTTCATATCAATTTGGTGTGAGGAGAAGATTGGTAGCAAGAACAATTCATGGATGCCAATCAAAATGAAGAATAATATCAGGTGGCCTAAGGGGTAGTTACTCCCCTCCTATCAAAGGAGGATGAGGTAATGATGCAAGTTAATGAGGGTTGGCAACCTCAAGGAGAGATCTTCACTAATTTTCTAGATGAAGACACTTTTATGCTAAATCAACGAGCCTCTGTTGTAGACAATACAAGGGCAAAGAGAAAATATCTAGGAGGTGGAATCATCATTCCCATAGGTTCATCCAATCCTCCATCAAGGCAATAAAATATAACCATAAGATTGATAGCTTCGAAAGCTTCTATGGCAGTTCCAAGGGCTTTTACACCTCTGACAAGTCAAAATATGGTAAGGTCTACACTTATTCCTCAAGTTCCAAGTAATTATCTACCTAAAAAATCCTATGATAAATTAGGTATGGATTATTTAAACATCATATATTCTTTGAAGAATACTAAAACATCCATTTCTCTTTAGGATGTCCTTCATATGCCTAGTCAAAAAGAGTTCTTACAAAAGCAGTTATATGTTATCCATGTTAGTGCCCCAACCTCAAATCAAAGTCATGGCCATGTTGCTCTTGAAAATACTCCTAGTACCATTGTTGAACCATCTCCTAGGGATAATAAACCTCCACCATTTTACCTCACCCTCATTATAGGTGACAAATTGGTATATAATTGCATAGTTGATAGTGGAGTTTCTACTTTTGTCATGCCCAAATTCGTAGTTGACAAGATGGGCCTAAAATATTAACCACATAGAAAAGGGTTCATTCAATTAGATGGTACACCTACCAATATAGTAGGGATTATAAAAGGCTTTAAGGTTTTCTTGCATGGTTTTCTTAGTTTTCCTATCTTTCAATACATAATTATAGTTTATCTCTCAACCCACTTTGTAATCTTCCTCTCAAGGGACTATATAGCCAAAATAGGTGGCTATCTCTAAGCTGAGTTGTCTTTATTGTATTTTACAAAAATATACGAGGCCCAGGTGACAATTAGGACACAACCTCTTGCAATATTTCATATTGAACCTTACATTGAGACAAGGTCTAATTTAAACTGTGTTTTTCATGAAGAAAAGGATTCTATTCTAGATGATGACACCTCCTCAAAAGTTGATGGCATTGTAGATATATTTCTTGATGAATATGGTACTAATAATTATGAGTAGGATCCTTATGCTCTCATGGAGGAAACTAATCTAAGAAAATATTGTATACATGAAGAAGGAATACTGATGCCTCTGCTTGTTAAAGAAGAGGGTGAATATGATGAACTATGGAAGATTTTTTTGATGATTCAATAATTAAAGTCATTATAGGGGCTGGTGTTATATTGGTATCTCCATAAAAACAATATTATTATGCTTCATATATATTTCATTTCATTTTCACTTGTAATGTGGTTGAGTATGAAGGTTTGATTCACAGCCTTCAATGGGTAAGGAGAAAAGGAATCAAGAGCCTGCAAGTGTATAGAGACAATGAATTGGTTGTGCATAAGGTGAGGAATAAGATTGTTGACAAGAACCATTTTCTTAAGTCATATAGGCATAGGGTATGGGATCTGCTTAAAGACTTCAATGCATTCAATATTTTCTCAATCCCAAGGGAGAAAAATAGTCATGTTGATTGATTAGCTACCATAGGAGTTCAATTTGACAGTCCAACTGCATAAAATAGGAAGGAAATCAATCTCATATTAAGATCATTATCAGATATTCTGTACCTAATAATGAATTATATTGGCAAGTGTTTCATAGTGACAAACACATTGCATTCTTCTTGCAAAATGAGGTTGAGTTTTTTTTTAGGAATCAAAGGAGGATTCAAGAACAATTAGGTGATAAGATTGTGCAACTAAGGACCAATAATATACCTTAGAAAGTGTCTTCAATGAGAATGATCAGAAGAGGAAGGAGAAAATGAATGTGTCTATAAAAGAGGAGAATTATGAAAGGGTCTTGATCTTCAATAACAAACTCTTCAAACTAGGCAACGTATGTTCTACATTAGAGAAGTAAGCATTCATTGAGTCGTATAGAGAGTTTCATGATATCTTTTCTTGAGAATATAAGGACCTCAAAGGATTTGATCTTAGCCTAGCACACCATACCATTGAGTTAGACCCTAGAGTTAAATAGTTTTGATATAATCAAAGACCCATTAACCCCAAGGTGGAGAAACTCATGAGGATAGAGCTTACCAAACTCCTTAAATCTAAGATAATATTTCCCATCAAGCATTCAACTTGGGTAGCTAACCTTGTACCTATTATAAAAAAGAATGGGGAGATAAGGCTTTATGTAGACTTTATATATCTTAATAAAATATCACTCAAAGATCACTATCCTCTACCTCAATGGAGAAGATTTTGTAGATGGTTTTAGGTTCTCAGCATTTCTCCCTTCTAGATGGATATTTACTCTACAATCAGATTTTAGTCAATGAAGATGATCAGTTCAAGATAACCTTCACTACCAAATAGGGGACCTTTGCTTGTAAGAAGATTCCATTTGGTTTGTCCAAAGTTGATGCCACTTTTTAAAGAGCAAAATACATGGCCTTCAGAGGTTTGATCAATGAGCTACTACTGGTTTATCTAGATGATATAATAACATTTTCTAAGGATGACAATGAACACATGCAACACTTAAGGCAAGTATTTGAAATATGCAGGCATTATGTGTTATCTTTTAATCCAAAAAAGTGTATCTTCACTATTCATGTAGGTAATTTCTTAGGACATATTGTTTCTAAGGATGGTCTACCTATTGATCCTAAGAGATTTCATTGCCTTGCATAAGAAAGGTTTTCAAAGTTTCTTGGGAAAAATAAATTTTATAAGGAGGTTCATACCTAGTTTTACTCAAGAAGAACCAAGTCTTTTCTTGGACTGAAGAGGGTAAGAGTAGTTTTGAAGCCATAAATAAATCAATTATAGAAGCTCCTACCCTTATGAATCTTGATTTTACTAAGGACTTCATGTTGTATTCATTTTCTAACCTTGATACTATCTTAGCCATGCTGATGCAAAAGAATGATGAGGGTGTGAAGCAGCCAATTACATTTTTCAGTCAAGGTTTAGAAGATTATAAATTCAAGAATACATTTGTGGAGAAATTGGTCCTTGTTGTTTTAATAGTACTAAATAAGTTCAGACATATAGTGTCAAATAAAAAGATTCATGTTATGTTCTCTCATCCCAGCACCAAGGAGTTTCTTTTGACCAAAGATCTCAGTGAAAAAAGGGTAGGGTGGATCACTAAGGTAATGGAGTATGATGTTGATATTAAATTGACAAAACAAGTAAGGGGTAAAGGCCTTTGTGAACATCTAGCTTCAGATCTTCATGAGTCAAAAGAAAAGGCTCTAGTCAACTATGAGTGTCCCCAACCAGTTGGTTTATTGCTTCCACAAAGTTGGGCACATGATATCATCAGATTTCTCCAAAATAGTGAGTATCCTAATAATATGAATAGATCACAAAGGAGATATTCTAAATTACAATCTATTACCTTTTGTCTTATGGATGGTGTATTATTTAGGAGAGACATCAATGGTGTGTTGTTGAGATGCATTGATAATGACCAATCTAGAGTGTTTCTTGATAAATTCCATGATGGGACAACAGGAGGTCATTTCTCTCCAAGGACCACAACTACAAAGATCATGAGGGTTGGCTATTATTATCCTAGCCTCTTGAATGATTTACATGCTTGGGTGAGAAGGTGTGGATAATGTGATTTATTTTTAGTAAAGCAGAAGCTTGTAGCTCTTACTCTAAATCATATCCAAGTAGACCAACCTATCATGTAATGGTGTCTTGATTTCATTGGCATGATAAATCCCTCATCAAGTGTCGGTCACAAATGGATACTCACAGTAACTGACTATTTTAAAATATGGGTTGAGGTAGTAGCATTGAAGGAGGCTAATGAGAGTGTCATCTTGGAGTTTTATGAGAGCATCATAACAATGTTTGGCACTCCTACTATTATTTTAGATAATGCTCTTATTTTATTGGGTGCTAGTATAGCTAATTGGGTAAATCTCAATGGTATATTCTTAATAACTTTATTTAATTATTACCCTCAAGGTAATGGGTTGCTTGAATCTACTAAAAATAACCTGATCAAAATCATCAAGAGAACCTTGAAGCATTACCAAAGAGTTTGGCACACTAAATTGAAGATAGTCTTATAGACTGATAGGATAACTCCCAAGAGATCAATAAGGAAATCTCCTTTTGTGCTTATCTATGGAAGGGAAGCTACATTGTCTATCTCTCAAAATATGTCTACCTTAGAGTTAGCACATCAACTAGAGTTGCTTGAGAACACTCCAATGGAAGTGAGATTGATAGAATTAATAGAGTTGCAAGAGACTAGAGGTAAAACTAATCAATCCATGGAGCATCACCAAGTAATGATGAAGAGGTCTTTTGACAATACAACAATTATAATATCATTTCAATAAGGTGACATAGTCTTGAAGTGGGATGAAGATAGAGCAAAATTAAGGAGGCATATCAAATTTGATGCCCTATAAAGTAGACTATATGTCATCACCAAGTGCAAACAAAGCAACTTTTTTTAGTTAACAAGGATGAATGGAGAATAATTTCCTATCCCTATGAATGGGATACATTTAAAACCTTTCTATTAATATTTGAAGGTCTATCTTTTCAATAGTAGATTAGGTGTGTGTTTATTTTCTTGTTTTATTGTGTCCCAATAAGTGCTTTGGAAGCACATGTGTGTTTTTTTTTTGTGTTTTGTTCTTATTATTTTATAATGTTTGGTGTGTTGCAAAGGAAGATTATATGTCTAACTTGTATATTTGTGACTCTATATCCTAGTGGATAGGGTTAGGCAATTGGTCATGTCATAGAAAGCATGCCACCCTTGGGAAATTGCCAAAGATGTTGACCATTTTTTCCCATGGGCCAAAATGGATCAACCCCCTATAGTTAGAATCTTGTATAGGGGATTTTTATAATGTTATAGGGTATGTTTTATCTCATTTGATGTCATTTTATACGCCATTATAAGTTTTGGTCATAGTATAGCTTGGTATTTTTGTCATTTGGTGTCTAAGGGACCCTTTTAGAGTCATATATACAAGTGGTAGGTCTCCATGGTGATCAATGTAGTTAGACCATAGATCAGGTTACTAATGGATGAGTAGATGGAGAGTGTTACAAAGACCCTATGAGATGTTAAGAGTGGTTTTAATGACTTAGGAAGCTCCTAGTATCCATCTAGTTCTTCATTATGCTCATTTAGACATCTTGGGTCTAGTGGCACAAATTCTAAGTAGGCACTTTGTTGATGGAAAAATTACAATGTGTGGATGAGTCAGGGAGAATAAATCTTTTGGGTTTATTCACATTAGTCCCAAGAACATATTCACCAAGTTCCAAGTCATCCACCTAAGCATAGTAGAAGATATGAATATCCAAAGTTGGCCTCTTGATCAAAATCCACTAAGTTTCCATACTTAGCCAATTTGCAAGGAACTCAAATAAAGCTGAGTGATTATATTGATGAAGACATATCTCACATATGTGGTAGTTGTAGGATAAAATGATCATATGGGTTTGTTCATCTTAGTTCCTAGTTGCTACATGCTAAGTTTTAGATCATCCATTGAAGTGCAATAAAAGTTATGCATGTTCAAAGTTAGCTCCTCAATCAGATTTTACTAAGTTTCCCATACTTAGCCAAATGAACTAAACCATTGTTAAGACATCATGCAAAAATGAATGGACTAGTCAACTTGAGCATTTTGTAGACTCACTTAGAAAGCTTCCAGGACTAGTGGATTTTGGTATCAAGAACATCTCGTGAAAGTTTGGTACCTCCATGACTTTTGCACTTTAATTTATAAGCCTTCGAAGTTGGGCCTACAACATAAGATGATTATGCTAAGGTCAAAATAAAGACACTGTAAAGATATATATGTGCTTAAATTTGAAAATCTATAGGATGTCAAATACATTCTATGGGACATCAATTTTAAGCTCCATAAACTAGATGTTAAAGTTCAAATAGTGGGTCTCAATCGATCTAATGGTCTGTATTGCATTGTACATTCAAATTTAATGATGAGTGGAGGTTAAAGGGATCATCAAATCTAAAAATCAAATGTGTACATGATAAGTTTCAACAACATGTTTAAATATTATTGAATAAATGACTCATGGGTATTCATATAGATCAAAATCAATAGAGTGAGATGAGTCAATATGTTAATGAGTTGAGTCAGATTTTGATGGCCAATTACAACAAAGGCAAGCCCAAGGTTTTTAGAAAAAGTTTGAGAAGCCATTTTAGACTAAGGGTAACAAGGTTTTTTGGGGTCTTTTTTGTAATTATATTTTCCATTATTATAATAAGGACTTGTACATAATCTATTTGGACCTAATAGGAAAACCAATAGTCTAAAATTGGTTTTCCATTTATAGTAGAGCTATGAGCATGGAGACCAATTTGAGCATGATCCAATTAGAACAATATCCAGCATTTTTATGGATGTCATGAAGGCATACATGTAGGCTCTAATGGTTTCATCTCTAGGACCAACTACATGAAAGGGACCTCTTCTCTCCACTGTACACATCATGACAAACTAGTTTGGAGTAGTTAGCACCAGGACAAGTTTCTAATAGATGGATCCAATTGTTTTAACTACATTAATGCTAGAACTTAGATCAAAAACACTTGATACTAACATTTCAACCATCAAGGAGCATCAATGAAATAAAAATGTAACTGTGAAACCACTTGAAATAGCTCAGATCAATCAAGAAGCTTGAATGAGCATATTTATAAAAGTAGTTATAGTCATGATTCAAATGAGGTTAAACTGATTTGATTCCATTTTGGGGCTTCTTGTTTCCCACTTATCTATCTCAAATGATATAAGTAGCTACCATTTTGACCCTTGTAAATGGCACAGCACTATGTATGGTTAATCCCTACTGAATTGATGTTATATTTTGCCTTTGAACATTAATACAAGACTATTTCTAAGTTTTGAAAAATTGTTTAAGTCTACAAGTGATGTATGGTGATGAGAAGTCATAATTCTCTATCCTTCCATCCTTTATCCTCTCATGTTTGAGAAATATTTCTTAGTCTAATAGTTCATATAGAGTGTATTCTAGTGTGTAAAGATTTTTCAAGTGTACAATTATCCCTGGAGTGTGAAATCTACCCTCTAGTTCATTTGCCTTATGTTTTTGCTCACATCTTGCCTCTATATTGAAATACTCGTGTTAGAACCCATTAAATCTTATAGAATAGTCTGTATGTTTTATTTAATCATGGTATAAATATGATGGTCATGTGGAAAACATTCTTGGTGCATCACCTTCTATATATTAGGTTTAATTTATTCATTCTCTAACTCTTTTCCCCATAAATAAGTATTAGTTTAAGTAATAAATAGTGCACAATATATTTAGTGAGCTATCCCTTAAAATCTAAAGACTCATTTCCAATATAGGTACACCCACATACCTAGAAATGTTTCCATGTTTCCCAAATCTAGAAGAGGCCTGAACAACCTCTTCTAGGGTGAAATATTTGGTGACAACAGTTACCTTCAAATTCTCTCTTGCCACATGGCTTCCTTGTCACATTAAGCACACAAGCTCATATCTCATAGACTACTCATCATGCATCTTTACCAGATGCACCTTGACATCAATGACATCAACCTTGACATCAAATGATATCAACCTTTAGATTAATGACAAAAATTCTATAAAAACTCCCCCTTTGTCATTGATGTCAAAACATTATTCAATCTGATCACTCTCATTTCCCTTCTTAAACTTTCTCCCACTTTGACATTAATGACAAAGGTCTTCCACAAATGTCATCTAAAATCACACCTTATTTGCTATAAAAGTTCAACACATAGAATATGAAGAAATAAGGAAACATGTTCCCCCTTACTCCATGCATACCTCCTTAAAATGAACTCAAATTACAAGAACATTTCTCAATAAGGATCAAGTTCAATCAACAACCTAAATAACTCCCCCTCAAACCAAGCATATACCATGCTTCTGCTTATTGAATAGTGTCTCTCTGAAGTCTAATGGAGTCACCTCTTTTTGTAAAACTCTAAAACAACATAAGTTTAGGATATTTCTAGATCTTCATTCTCTCAAAAGAGTAAATATCCTTCAGTATCCTCTTAGGCTTGATTGGCACTAAAGACTTGAGCTCTACATCAACCAGTTGATCATCAATATGAGTAGGTAATAGACATTACTAATTTGATTTCTCATTTTAGGTATGCTCTATCATAATAAAATAGTCCATTTGAGCTTGTAGACTAATCATGACTCATATTTAATATCTTTGGTTTTCATACATTCATTTATTTTTTATTGCACTCTAGGGGATTCAAGCCTCCTATTTTGACTTGATGACCTTCGAAATTTGTTGGGAAAGAATATTGCAATGTGTCCTACATTATGAAAACTATAGAAAACCATCTCATATATACCATTTGACTAATGTGAATTGTGACTCCTTTCATAGTCCCATGAGTACTCATTGTTGGAGGGTCTTCTACAATCTCTTGTTCTATGACCAAACTGACTGCATACAAAATAGTAATCATTGAATGAAAAATCATACCTCATAGCATTAGGCTATTTTATATATCTTTTCATGTTTACCTTCTTGTCTTCAATATCCTTCTCCTTGACTTGAGTTGTCATATTTTGGTCTTCTTTGAAACCAAGACCTGTATTATCACTTGCAAAATTTTGACTACTCAAGATGCCATCTCTTCTTGTCTTCAATAGCCTTCTCCTTGACTTGAGTTGTCATATTTTGGTCTTCTTTGAAACCAAGACCTGTATTATCACTTGAAAAATTTTGACTACTCAAGATGTCATCTAGAGCCTCAATTCTCTTTTCAAACTTCACAAAGGTCTTCACCTTGTTATATGCTTGTTCTAACTCAGCTTTCAAGGATTCCACTTCAGTTTCATATCTAGTTCATTTTTCCTCTTTATCCTTCAGGTTTGCATTGACTATATCCATTTGTGCTTTAATTTGATTGATGATTTCATCATATTCCTTATAAGTGTTACTCAATCTCTCCTAAAACAAGCCAATCTACTCCTCATAGTCCTTAACTAATGATCTTAGTTTGTGATTCCTTCTTATTTAAAACTTTAACTCCTATATAGCACGTACCAATTCTACCTCAAGGTTTACTTCAACTTCTTCTTCATCTGATTTTAAATCAACCATAAAGCCTTTCCCATTTGAGTAACCTTCATTTTCTAATTCTATGGCCATGAATAAGGTTTCATTATTATCACGTTCAATTTCATTACTACCATCATCACTATCATATGCACTTGTATCACTTACATCAGATGAGTTATCTTCTTTGGTATAGAAACTTTTCTTATTTTTGAATGGCCCTTTCCTAACGTCATTCTTCCTAAAATCTCTCTTGTTCTTGTTAGGCTTATAGGCCTTCCTATCATCTCTATGATGTTCATAATGTTCTTCATTATGATTAGTCTTGTCTTTTTTAGGACACTTAGATGCAAAGTGACCAATCTTACCATATTTGAAACATTTTAAAGGCAAATTACCCTTGTACTTACCAGATCTAAACCTCAAATTTCTAGAAAACATGGCTATTAGTTGATCATCATCAACACATAAACATTTCTCATCCTTGACCTTCTTGGATATTGACTTCTTCTCAACTTTGAAAGTTGTTTCTTTCTTAAGAGGTCTTCCTTCATTTGTTCCCATAGCATAGGTAGTCAAGATGACATGAATCCCATCTATCTCTAGCTTGTCTAAATCTTGCATACCTTCTAATGTAGATACCTTAGAATCAAAATTAGGAGTTAGTGATCTTAATACTTTTTGAATAAATATAGACTCTTTCACTTATCCTCCTAATCCTCTAGTGACATTGAAAATTTCATCAACCTTTAATAGGTAGGATGCAATGGTTTCATCTTTAGACTTTCAAATTGTATTTAGTGAGTCTGTAACTTGGCCATCTTTACCTTGGTGTCTCCTTATTAAATATTATTCAATTTATCCCATATCTCTTTGGTTGATACACAGTGCATCACCTTCACAAGATCTTCCTCTAATAGGATAAAAATAATGGCATTCATTGCCTTGGAGATGTTTTCACTAGCCTTCTTAATTATTGCATCATTTGGTGGAATATGAGGAGCACTATAGCCATACATAACTGAATACCAAATATAATTACCTTAAGACATCAAATATATCTTCATCATTATGTTATAAAAGGCATAATTATACTCATTTAATAATGGAGCCTTACTGGTATAGAAACCACCTTGAGCTTGTTGACTAGGCATCCTTGCTTCTAGGATCTCTTTAGGTTTTTAGACCCACTTCAAAAGACATAGATATGATACCAAATATTGAATCCAAATGACTAGGGGGTGAATTATTCTTCAAAAAAATTATTATCAATACCACTTAAGCAATCATGAACCATCACATCAACATATAGATCAAGCAATGCATAAGCAATCAACTATACAAGTATGAAATAAGATTGCAAAAGTCAACACACCATATATGTGGGAAACACTCAAGTGAAATAAAACCCATTGATATATAAAAATGGACTATATTATTATAATACAAACATAAAATTTATTAAAACACCCCCTTCACATGGAGCACCAACCCCAACTAGCTAAGCACCAACTTGGCTAGGCTTTAGCAAGCACTAACTTGCAAAGAGGATCCAACCCCCTAAATGAATCATCACCAAATCACCACATAAAACCTTTGATCACCTTCATAATAATTTTTTTCTCTTACAATAGATGATTATCTCCTTCTTTATCTCTTCACAGACTTTTATCCCTTTCAAACTACCTTTTAGGCTTCTTCACTCAACTAGGTCTCTTCTAGACAGACTAAGTCATATGACCTTAATTTCCACACACAAAACCTATATAAAATATTAATAATATAACCTATAAATTCTTATTATGTTCAAAAATACCTCCTTCTACTCTGATATATGTTATTTTATATGATTGCTTTTGAATACCCATAATAGTCCTAAAATTGCATTGTATTTATACAAGTCTCTTGTTCGTATCCTTCTTGGTCAGCCAAACACCCTTACCCTATTAGGTCATAAATGGAATATATATTAAAAAATATCATAAGCATGTATCAAACATTATTTTATTCCATTTAGGTCTTCTATATCTCATATAGGCCTTATCTTATCTTTAGGTCTCATGGAGACCTAATCCCATTAGGTCTAGCTAGGACACGTTACACTTCGCCATCCTTGGAACACATTAAATAACATAATATGGCAAGAAAATATTGAATTACAATCAAATATACCCATTATAAGCTCATCTAGGCTCCATAATAAATTTTATCTCCAATCACCACCTGAAGCATGCCATTAGCATTATTCATAATAAGCCTGTGCATACCCAAAAAGTCTATCTTGAACAACTGGAACATAAACACAATTTTGTAAAATAACCATGGAAAAAAAATATATATACATAATATTCATGACCTTTTTTTAATCACCATGTGCTTTATACTTCACAAATCATGGTAAAAGGACTCAACCCTTCTCTGTAAATAGGTCACTTAGAATTGCCAACTAGCCTCAAAACACAGTCATGGAAACTTAAGCTTATGAAACCTAAATAAACACACTCAAGGAATTAAATTACATGAATATGATCCTAAAAAATCCTTCTAAAAACCTCCAGAAAAAATATCATAGGCTCTAACGGCAATATTTGTCTTGCAGACCAATTTGTTGACCTTCTCTTTCTCAGACCTCATTCAACCAGACAAGCTATTTTGGTTTCAATGTTTCAACCTCTTACACTAACTTAAAAGCTTATGAAAAGTATTGATAGTACATATAATTTAAAAATATAAACACCATGTACATCATATGCTTAAACTTAGGGTATAAAGCATCAAACTCATCATTGCAACTTGCTTACCCAGAACTGCCAATTTGTCTTGAAGCACAATCATGGTGAAAATGACCTTCAAAACCTATATGACAATTTTTTTAGAATTCAAATGAATTTATATGATCTTATGAGATAACTATTAAACTATAAAATATAAATATAACATGGTCAAATTCCAATATTGGTCTTGCAGACTAATATCATAACCTTACACCTTTATTTGTCTCATCTACACTAGACAAGTCAACTTATGAGCAACATTTTTATCACATCAACTGAACTCCAAAACTTATATCCAACATGAACATGTATTTAAAGTATTTAAAATGTATCCATTCACTTTTATTCATCCCTAATCCATGATAACACATCCATAATCACCTTCTTACTTTTACTAGGGTTTCTCAGTGTTTGCATCATTAGGTATGTTAGTGATTGGTCAGTTTGTATGACCAGTTTATCACAATTGAGGGCTATAAACTACTCAAAAAACACCATGGTAATCAAATAAAAGTCTCAATATTTTCCTTTCATCCATTTATCATCTGTGACTTGGTCAACTCTAACTGTTACAACAAATCTCTAAGAAATAAGGCCTTTCATTAGGGTCCACTCACTGACTTGACAAAATAATCACACTTTGAGGTTCTTAGGAGAGTTTAATATAACCTCCAATTACTCATCTAGCCATTCCAATCCAATCTAAGCACTTTATAATGATTTGTTTCATATTTGGTCACTATTAGGGTTCTTTGAGGGTTTAAACCATCTCGAGTCTTAATTATCATTCACAAATATTAGCCCCTCATTTTAGAAACTAGTGCTTATAAATTTTATCAAATACCCTTCCCCATCTACCATGAATATCTTAGGTTCTCATGTAGAGGTTACACATGCCAATAAACACTTGAATGTCCTTATTGGGTTGAGAACCCTTCATTCTATGCACTTGAGAGACCTTAAAACAATTTTTCAAGCCTAAACCTTCAAACTTTGAGCTTAGACTTGGTAAATACAAATATAAAAATCTATGACACCACTTATAATTCTCACATGCTCATTCCTATCTTGAAATTTGATACTTCATTAGCCACCATCTCTCTCTTTACTTTTTTAGACCTTGACCTAATAACCACATTAGGCCTTGAAACTAAACTTATATATTATTTCCATGCATTTTGCACCTCATTCTAAAACTCAAGCAACTTATTTCATGCTCAAACACTACTTTACATCTTTCATATACCTTGACAACACCTCATGACACCTCATTAGGTCAGGTAGGGTCTAGAACTAGTCCAGTTGCAAACTTAAACTTAAGGTCTTACCCTTGTAGGTTTACCTTAAAAATCTCATGAGTATTCCAATGTCTCATATTCATGCTTAAGAAACCTTATACATCTTCTTATGCCTCTGTGCATCCATCTCACTAGGTCATCATGCTTAAACCTTCTCACTAGGACTTTACCAACTCTGACTAGTGTCATGACTAGGCTTCTCAAGTACTTTAACCTTGACAACTGGTCTTAGAAGACTCTTTGATGCTTATTCACCTTTTTCACAATCCTTACATGCTCCTCAAATAATGTCTTAACTTTTTACATACCTATTCATGTTCACCGTGCATAGGTTCATGATATTACTATGATTGTTATGACTAGGCTTCTCAAGAAACCAAGTTCTAAAAGACTAGTAGTCAAACATAGTTTGATGCTCATTTGACCTTAACCTTTACATCAACATCAAAAGAAACATTAGTTTTCCTTCAAATTATCTATTTTCACATGGCTTCCTTGTCACATTATACACACAAGCTCATATCTCACAGACTACTCATCATGCATCTTTAATAAATGAACCTTGACATCAATGCCATCAACCCTGACATCAAATGATATCAACCTTGAAATCAATGATATCAACCTTCACATCAATGACAACACTTCTCAATATGAACTCCTTATATACAATCTCTACATGCTAACATAATATGGTCATAATCTCAAATCACATGATAAATCAATATTCACTCAAATAATACAATAATGCAGTATGCATCTCAATAATCAAATTGAAATTACCCATAACCAACATCTGAACAACATTCATATAAGCAACTAATATCATCAAGAACATTAACTTAGATAACTTTTTAATAACATAATAATAAATAATTCATGTCTCAAAAACATAAAGAGCACGTAGTAATAGGACATGAGTACAATAACTAAAAATTCTAACAAAACTAGCAATATGAAAATTAGGGCCACACATCCCCCTCTCCTTATGTATACTTCTTCTTAGAAGTCAATTAATGTATAAATTATAGATTTAGGTATGTTAGAATAATCTCAAGGAATATTTTTTACTTAATTCAGTATTATCTCTAATTCAATGATCTCATATCTCTTCTAACAAATCGTAGAGTGTAATGCAATATACTAAAATATATATGGCCAAAGATAAGTTAACTCCACCATAGGGAGAGTCACACTTTAATGAATAATTTGAAGTGTTTTTTATTAATATTTAATTTTCAATCTATGGGCACACATAATTAAAGATTATTTAGTTCAAATCAATTGTTACCTAATTTTTATAGCATGTATTACAATGTGTCAAGTGTCATGTTTAAATATAAGGTAAGGATTTATTTTGTTTGATTTTATTTTAATTTATTTTATCTTAGGGTACCAAAAGGATTTTAATTTCCTTTATCTCCCATTCTTACTATGTCAAATGTTAAGATAAAATGTGTTAAGCACTTGGAACCCACAAGGTCACCTAAAAGAGATCATTTCAATATAAAAGATCCTTAACCCATTAGATGAACAAGAATTATGGTTTATAATCAATGTCATCACATAAGGAGGACTTTTAAAATTTACTTTATCATCGTTTCCCAACCCTTCACTTTGTAAATTATGGTTTTCAATTATTGGATTCATTTTCTTCAACAACATTCCCACGTTGTTGTGGTTTGGAAGGTTTATTTTTCCATTTGTGTGTTAACATATGCTTTTTCATCTCTGTTTGTGATGAATTCTATGAAATGGTCTTCTTGTTGGATGAACATTAAGTATATGCATTGTACCAATAATATTTCAATTCATGGCCTTACCTACCATAAATTTAAGAAAATTTATGCTGACAAGGTTCATTTCCATGTTGATGTTATTGATTATGCTACTTAGGAGATTATTTTTAACCCTTCTTAGGCTGCTTCCCCTTTTGGTTGGATGCAAGTGCGATATTATGCCTCAGTAGAATAATGATAAAATTTATACTTCTTGTTCCCTGATGAGATTGTTTTGAACCCTTCATGGGCTTCTTTTACTTTTGATGCAAGTGCTTGTTCTTCATATGTTTCTTCTGCATTTGACATGGCTTATTCCTATTGTAATAGGTTAACCAACATTTAAAATCTTGGTTTTTGATTTTTGAAATTTAGATTGGTTATAAAAAAATTGCATGCAGTGGAAATGCTATAAGGGTAATTGGTACCAAAGAATATTTTGTCATTGTATTGCCTAATGCTAGAATCAAGGCCCACAAAGTTATAACATGGCATAGGAATGATAACATTAATTCCTTTGGTTTCAATCTAAGATAATGTAATTTTCTTTATAGATGTAGAATCTAATTTTGATTATTCACCTTGTAGATATTTTTTATCTTATCCTAGGTGTCATTGGCTATAGTAGACTTACAAATATGAGGTTATACCTCATATAAGACTCCAAAAATTAATATAAACTTTTCTTTTTGATTGGTTTTGTCAATTTTACACTATGAATTAGCATCAATGGCATGTCAGGTCAATGTGCCATAAACAATTGGCCTTAGGTATTCAAATTCTAGATGTGTTTTGACTTTAGTCTTCCTATTACATAATTATCACCATGAAGAAGCTGTGTCTAGGGGAAAAAATCTCAGTACCATTATGAATAAGCTAACAAAGGGAGATGGATAGGTTCCTTATCACTCTAAACAGGTCCCATTTTCTATGTATCGATAGTTCAATATATCACACTCTCAATATACACATTTTTTTTATATACCAGTTGGTACATGGAAGAAGCTCATTCTCTAGATATACCATGTGGTTCATCAAAGAGACATTTACATACATGAGAGGAGAGTGGTATGTGGTACCAAGAAAATACATATTTAAAAAGGATTTGTCTAATCAATGGTACCTACTTAGTGGAAATCCATGTGAGTGTAACTTCCCTATATACTCAGATAATCCAACTGTCAGGATTTACACAAAATGATTGTGGTGAATGGGTAATAGAGGGATGGTTTAATTGAAAATGTTTGATTGTATTACTTCCCAATGATTTATAGGGATAAGTCTCAAACGTATTTGTTGTAACTATTTTAGGGGATGGATGCAATAGATAAAATGAAATGAATTTACCAGTAAATATGATACATAAGCATAAACTAATATCAAACACTACAATTGAGATATAATAATATCATTTTGTGTATTTTAACTTGTTTTCATTATATTAATTTTCTATAAAATAGATATTCTACAATTCACAATACACTTTTACAAGTGAATAATTACAAATTAAGGAAAATAATTCTATTGGTATGGAAAATAAAATACACCCCCACCTTTCTATTTCAAAAAAAAAAGACCCCTCCTTATTTTATAAAAAATAATTCAATATTATATTAATGAGAGTGAGATTTTCAATTGAAAATAATAATAATAATAATGCATACTTTTAATAGTAACCCACCAATTTTTTAAAGTAATTTTCAGCCCCACTAAAAATGTTGGTAGAAGGTCTTGAACCCTCCACGGTCGTGATTTAAGTGTTTAAGAAACATTTAATAACCACTTGGGTTGTGAATTATTTTGAACATGTAAAGGCATAAATGCATATTTAAAGTTTAGAAAATGTTAAATACACCAATCTTGTTTGGGGTGAAAACCACAGGTGATGTGAGGAGAGATGGACTTGGTGAGGTATTTTAGAGGGAATAATGTGTGATCCAAAGTATATGTGACCTTGTGATGTAAATTTATGCTTGTGAAATTTTCCAATGCAACCAATGTAATGTTTAAGTTCCAAGGCATCCAATGTAACATTTGAGTTTTTGTTAGTGTTCTGAACATATATATTTAGAAGATGTAATTGGTTCCACCAATAGAATAAGGTCATAATTGAACCAATAGGCCATCAACAACTCCTATTTTATTGTTATTCAGTAGATCACTATTGAGAACCTAGCATCATCTCTAAAATTTCCATTATATATGCTCTTTGTAATTAATGGATCAACAAGATAAACTCATAGCAATAAATATAACTTACTAATAAATAATACACAATCCTCAGTTGAAAGACACCACTAAATACATAGTCCTTAGGTTATATAATAACACCTTGGTTGTTTGATCGTCAAGTTTATCACCAATGCATGCCTACCAAGATTCACATGAGAGTAATGGATCAGTAGTAAAATGTAATGTTGCTTTAATAACTATAATACAACCTAATTCAAGTGGGTTTGCCAAATCTTAAAGACCTCTACTAAACGTTAAAAAAATATAGGCAAGGCTCTGATACCAAATCTAAGGGTGTCTAATAATCATTGTATTATTTAGCTAACCAAAATAGGTTTATAAATATTTATTTATACATAAATTATATCTCATAATATGCCCTATTTATTAGGATAGGAAATGATCAAGAAAGTCCTCTAATCCACTATTATATGTTACGTGATTACAATAGAATGTTGACTAATAAACTTACTAACAAGATAATACCATACATAAGTTAATTAAAATTATTAAAAATAACTATGGTGAATTAAATTACCTTTATTTTACTCTAATAGTATAATAAGAGGACTTGGAATTATTATATCATCTCTTTCCAAAACCTATTTCCTTAATCTATTGGGAGGA
The DNA here is from genome assembly GCA_037957365.1 of Torreya grandis. NCBI lineage: Eukaryota > Viridiplantae > Streptophyta > Pinopsida > Cupressales > Taxaceae > Torreya > Torreya grandis. The sequence continues at coordinate 484,000 of JARHVA010002551.1, read as the reverse complement.
CTTTGGATGTAATTGTGATGCTCAAACCCTAATGAATAGGCCTATTAGGATTACTTTGGATGTTAGTATTGATGCCCAACCCTAATACCTCAATCCATTATAATGACTTTGGATACTCATGCCAATTACCAAAGCCAAAATCACATAAACCATTGGAAGGACTTTGGACATTTGTCTCGATGACCAAACCCTAATCGCATAACACATCAAGGTGTATCTCATATCACAACATAACCCATTTCCATCACTCTTAAATTTAAGATGAAACATATGTTAATATAAACATAAACATAAGTCTAAATTCTGCATAATCCTTCATAATATGTCCTAAGCTTATCATATACACTCATTCTAACATGATACTTCTCACCTACTACTCCCACACTCACATAAGGTGAAAGGTACAACAAAATGACTCAAAATAACATAATTTAACTAATTAAAATTTTACCAATCCAATAAAGGAATAAATTTAAATTGGATAAGCAATCTAACTGAATCCACAAAGGAGAACAAATGAAAAGGCCAAAAACCCAAAATAATTAAAATAATAATGAAGGAGAAAATGTATAAATAGCCCAATTTAATCCAAACTTAAAGATAAGCAAGAAAGGTAGGAGCTTAAAAATTCAATAAAGACTTGAAATAATAAATAGCTAAATAGCCTCAAAATCTATATCATAGAAAACCATTTAAAAATATGATTCCAATCAACTTTAAAATCCCAACCAAGAAATGAAATCATTTTAAGATACTCCACATTAAATGGTAAAAGATCATAATTTCATATACAATAATACTAAATATTGTGGTTCTAGAAGGCCATAAATGGGAGTGTGAAGCTAAAACTAGAAACATAACTCTTCAATACCCTCACATGATATGAAGTACGCATTGCAACTCTAAGTTTCTATGATTATCGTACACTTACCAATATGCTAATGGTAAAGTTCACAACGCATTTCCTTAAATAGGAAAAAAAAGGTTAAACCACATGGATTCATCAATTTGTTCCATATATAAAACTTCTCTAACCAACATGGAGTAGAAGACACCATCCTATGAAGGTTAAGGAATGTAGGTGAATCAACATTAATGGTACATGACTCTGATCAGTAGGAACACTTAAAATCATATAATATTTAAATCCACTCAATCGACTTATCTTGATGTCACTAAATGGTGAGAGAGTATCAAATCATCTCAATGTTAGCTACATGCCAAATATAACCAAAACTCTTCCTAAATTCTAATGGAATGTATGGAATATCAATCTATAAGATAGAATCCTAACACATTAGAAACCATTAATGTCATAAACAACACCCATCTAATATAGAAAAGATGCCCACCATTCAAGGGTGATTTTAATATTTGAGGGGTCTTTCAAGATACCCTCCCCTAGTATTGACATTATTGAGGCACATAAATTCAATAAATATATGCATGTTTGCTTAGGTGAGAAGCATATCATGTTCACACAACACCCACTGCACCTAACACAAGTGGCCCCTAATGATTTTTATTATAAATAAAAATGTATAACCACCACCAAGAATGTTTGATCTAAGGTGATAAAGAATGTTATAGGACCTCTTTTTCATGAAAGTCATCAATTATGCTAAGTAGTCAGAAATCTCAGTTGAAGTAATCATTCAATAACTCTATGAAGGTATAGGTTCTATCTAAGGACACATACTCATTTTACTATAATCCCCCTCTCAAAAAAGGTCCTCAAAATACATCCAAACTTCCAAGACTCATGTTTAATATCCCTTATAGTCCATAAAATTCATCCCCTCTAGATTCAATCTGTAATCATACTCTAGTGGGCATTCCAAGAAACTTGTATAGCAATCAATGACAACCTTACAAAGAATGGGGAAAATACATCATATAAGGATTCAAGGTACAAGTGACACTCCTTGATGATTATGAAAATAACACCATTTAATAATGTATCCTCTTAGGAAAACAAACTCCCAAGAATCATGGATGTGCAACTCATGCCCTCATCATCAAGCCATACAGAAGGATGTCCCCAAACTCACAATATGCACAAGGGAGTTGCATGGTTACAAAAATGAGGTATTTTAAGCCCCAAAAACCAACATTAAGTGATGAGGGTCACCTCAAAAAAATTTATACCCATAAAAAACTTATATGTTACAATCCATGCTAAATTGCATGTTGTAGGAAACTAGCATACAAGCTAAAAAGTAAAATCATACTGTTATCTTGAGCATGGTTAACAAATAAAGAGGTATATCCACTCAAATTTTAAGGATACATTTGGCTATAAAATAAACTTCCCTTTCATCAATGATATCACTGATCATAGGCAACCCACTCAATTAGGTGTCACCACCATGGGAAAAAACATATCGATGAGGAAATTATCTCACTATTATCAAAAAACTAAAATTATCATGGATACATCGATAAATTCAATATGATACATTGTTGGGATAAATAACCGGAAGCACACAATTGATTACCAAGCAACTTAATATGCAGAAATAAACCAGAATACACAAGTAACTAGAATTTAGAAATAACACATGATATGAGAGACAATACACAACTTGTATTAAAACTCTTTCAGAAGGAAATACAACAAAGAAGGCTGCCACAATTCTTCTTCCTTACACACCTCTAGGGCTCCCACACCTCTAGGGCATAAACAGTAAATCTTCCCTCAAAGCTCTCTCCCCTAGGTGCCAACACCCAACTCAAACACAGAGTTGGTGTTCACCTTACACCTGTGCTCCACGCACTCCACAAGTGCTCCACACACTCCACAAGTACACACTGTACTCTAAGTAGACCCCACCTGATTTTGCTCCCTGTTGTATTGCTATCTTATCTGATCTTGCACACCTACAAATCAATCTGGTTCTGCACACCTCTGAACCTTGACCTTGCACACACATACACCTGCAAATCAATGATCTTACTTACCATGCAGATCTCCTATCGTAGCCATGCTCACCTGATGACCAAGATCATACATACATGAAGAACCCTGCTGATTCTCCAACCCAGCACCCACACTTGGTACTATGGCACTAGGAGGAACACACCATTGCTCTCTTCTCTCTAAAGGAGCTTAATTTTCTCTCTTACTCTCTAGCACTAGTTTACAATACAACCAATGAGTCTCTTAAATAGATCTCATGCAAACAATAATTAGACACCTAATTACAATAATTAGATCCATAGCTCTCAGTCTAAAACTGGCTCTTGACATACAAACACTTGGTTTATTAGCTAACTACCTGTAACATACTCAACTCAAACCACACAGGTGACTGACGTCAGTCCCTGTCTGCCTGGGGGTACCGACGCCGGCCGACTTCTAATCGACGTCAGTTGCCTTCCTGTCTCCTCCCTGCCGATGTCAGTTGCTCTGACCGATGCCAATGACAGTAACACTTTGCAACTCTTTGCAACCTCCTTCCAATGTCTGCATCAGTGAAGCTTTTAGCTCCACAACCTAACAATCTCCCACTTGGAGATAAATAGTTGTAATGTACCTGTACCTATACCCCATCTAATTTGTTTCTTAGCTTGTATCCCTCTTCAAGCTCAATCCTGAAGACAACCCACCACACAACCTGTGATGTACCTCCTGTCATCTGAGTACCCTACTACATCTGCATCTACAAATCCATGTAGTGAAGTCCTGACCCTAAATAGCATGAATCCCTGCTGCTGGTCCCTCTCAAATACCTGAGAACCCACTTCCCCGAATTGGCTCCTAACTCTCTGACAACACCCACTGCTTGGGTAAACTCATGCCTATACCAGACCTCATGTGATTTTGGACACTTAACTGTCCAGCCCTTAGTGTGCTCTAATTCTGTATCCTGAACCTCACTAACACCTAATTCACATCAGCTCCCACTGGAGACAAAATCAACCTGTGCTCTCCCATGTCCCCCATGCCAAAGAATTTTGCTGCTCCAAATTCTTCATAGCAAACCACTGAACTAATCTTACCCTTAGCTCAACAAAACCTTGTATGTACAAACCTGCTAGCTAGCATACCATCCACATACAGCAATAGAATGATGTTGCAATCATCATCCACCTGGTAAGACAAACCACAGTAGTTACCCTGACATTGACTAAAGTCATGCTTTGTCATCCCACTGTCAAAAACCTGTACCACTATCCTATAGCTTCCTCAAGACCATATGCCCTGGTCTTCCATCTCACGTGTCCGTTCTCTCTATTCTTCAACTAAGGTATCCATTCATCTCTGTGCTTTCATACCTACTGGCAACCCTACCAAATCTCCCGCTTGGTTTTGCAAACTCTCCATGCCATGCTCTCACTGTTTCCTAGATCCTTCCTGCTCTACAGTCAGCAACAAGTATAAAGAAGAGGAACAACAAATTTGAGGCTTAATTACCATCTTCAGTCCTCCATATGGGTGTTTGAGACTCCTTGATAGCTCACTATCTGCCCAAAATCCATTACAGTGACCGACCTCGGTCACCACACAGTCTGCATCCAACTGACGTCGGTTCCATGCACCTATTCTGACTACCAACCCTACCGACATCGGTGTCCTCCTACTACTGATGTCGGTCGTTGTGACCGATGTCGGTCTTACCTCTTGCCAATGTCAGTTTTATTACTGATGCTGGTACCTGTGTTTACCTATGAGTGATGAATTTTTCCCCGTGAGCTCCTTTGAATCAAGTCCCATGTCCAAACTGCCCTGCCCAGAAGTATCCAACCCCATCCACTGGTCTCTGTCTGCCATCTCCTCCATAAACACCAAGGCTTTCCAGTTCTTAATCCTGTCAAATATATCAGTCTTCCTCTTAATAACATGCATCTCCTTCCTGCTCATGTGACCAAGCCTATGAAGCCATGTCTTCGCAACAAAAAAAGAATCAGTAATATAAACAAGTAGATAAAGAGTACCTATTTTCTTACCACCAACTAATTCAAGTGCATCCACTGTGAGAGTTTTTGTGCATCTCTCATCACCCAACCTTTCTGAAGAAATTAGCCATATCTCTAAACTTGGGACCTGCATGACCTCCTTCAACACCCATGTGTTGGCCGCCTGCGATTTCAGCTTCACTTCCCCTTTGCCAATTCTTTGGCAAGGCTCACCAGCTGCTCTCCCTGGGGCTGCATGGAAAGAGGCAACATAATCTGTTATCCAAGATTCAACTTTATCCAAGAAACCTCCCAAAGCATCCTGTGCAACAACACCTGCAACATCTACATCTTCAATTCCTTCATGCTGATCTGCTACCAACCAACAATATTCTTTTACCTGCTCTTTCTTTCCATAGGACCGTAAGTGACCATCAGTGCTTTTCAACTCCTCCACTCTTAGCTTACTTTGATCTGCCATTGCTCTACTCCCACTCAATTAGAAACCCCTGAGAGTGACCTGTAACCAAACACAAAACCTGCTCTCTGCAACCTTAGCTCTGATACCACATGTTGGGATAAATAACCGGAAGCACACAATTGATTACCAAGCAACTTAATATGCGAAAATAAACTAGAATACACAAGTAACTAGAATTTAGAAATAACACATGATATGAGAGACAATACACAACTTGTATTAAAACTCTTTCAAAAAGAAATACAACAAAGAAGGCTGCCACAGTTCTTCTTCCTTACACACCTCTAGGGCTCCCACACCTCTAGGGCATAAACAGTAAATCTTCCCTCAAAGCTCTCTCCCCTAGGTCCCAACACCCAACTCAAACACAGAGTTGGTGTTCACCTTACACCTGTGCTCCACACACTCCACAAGTGATCCATGCACTCCACAAGTACACACTATACTCCAAGTAGACCCCACCTGATTTTGCTCCCTATTGTGTTGTTGTCCTATCTGATCTTACACACCTGCAAATCAATCTGGTTCTGCACACTTGTGAACCTTGACCTTGCACACACATACACCTGCAAATCAATGATCTTACTTACCATGCAGATCTCCTATCGTAGCCATGCTCACCTGATGACCAAGATCATACATACATGAAGAACCCTACTGATTCTCCAACCCAGCACCCACACTTGGTACTGTGGCACTAGGAGGAACACACCATTGCTCTCTTCTCTCTAAAGGAGCTTAATTTGCTCTCTTACTCTCTAGCACTAGTTTACAATACAACTAATGAGTCTCTTAAATAGATCTCATGCAAACAATAATTAGACACCTAATTACAATAATTAGATCCGTAGCTCTCAGTCTAAAACTGGCTCTTGACATGCAAACACTTGGTTCGTTAGTTAACTGCCCGTAACATACTCAGCTTGAACCACACAGGTGATCGACGTCGGTCCCTGTCTACCTGGGGGTGCCGATGCTGATCGACTTTTGACCGACGTCAGTTGCCTTCCTGTCTCCTCCCTGCCGACGTCGGTTGGCCTGACCGACGCCGGTGACAGTAACACTCTGCAACTCTTCGCAACCTCCTTCCAATGTCCGCATCAGTGAAGCTTTTAGCTCCACAACCTAACATACACAAGTAGGAAGGTGCACTCAAACCTTCTTAGTAACATAGAAAAAAACCATGTCCTTCTCAAGGATCCTTATTAACAAGGTCACCTCAGAATCACTGTTGGTTTAAAACAAGGATACTCTTTACATAGATACTCCAAGAAAGGGGGTCATAACCTCAAAGGGGTTGTTGACCACAAAATTTAGATATCAACATCCAAAATAGATATGTATGCCTTGAGTATCAATAAAAAATATGCAACAAGAGGTAATAATACCACTCTGATCACACCAACTTAGTGCCAAGATGCCACATAAGGCCTACATGTTCCTCTCCAACCATCATCAACGTCTAACTCCAATGGAAAGACACTCCATCATGTGGATGCAAAAAATGCATACATCACTATACCAAAAAGTGATAAATTTCATTTCCCAAAAGGATAGGTGAAAAAAAATCACCATATGAGGCTCCCTAACAAGGCCATCCATGTGGTATCATTGGTCCATCACATAAGGTGAACACAGTCTTAATAACACTCATATGTACACATATAGGTTTCAAATGGAAACCCATTCAAAACACAATGATATTTTTCCCTTTCATAAACCAAACATGTACCTAAGCTCTCTATAATCCTCTATGGTCTATTAATATGAGCCTTTCAGCTTAAGGAGGGATTATGCCAAGCTCTTCCTACTACAACTACTGGCAACACAGGAGTCTAAAACTAAGTAAAATGGGATGGCTTCACTATAATTCATCCAAACCCATTCCAAACTTCATCACTCAAGGTGAAAAAAATATCAATAAACCTTCTAGCACACTTCACTAGAGTGGTGAGGCAATGTTTACTTGAAAGGGGTGGTCATTGAACCTAGAAAGGCTCATCTCAACCATAGGTATACTCAAGACTTTAAGGTATAAGTATGATCAAGCCTCATATTATTAATAACCAATATAATTTTATCCCAATAATATAAATATGAATTCCTCTAACATAAGATGTGTTTGTCTAAGGTGATGGGGATGTCCTATCAGCATGACACATAACAATTCACTCGTGAGTTAATGATCACTCGGCCCTTGTGGTGATTTGACTTCCCAGCACCTAGTTGGAACCTTTATTTCAATACTTCACCAAACCTAATCTAATATACTATATGGTTGTATGTCCAAAAAATCCTTGCATTACTCTCTTAGATGTGGAGACAAAAATAGAAGCCAAATACCTACTATAAAGTTGAAGATTCCAAGGCCCAAATAACTCTTCGTGTGTATTGTGTCTACCTCCTCAATGAGGTGTAACATCAAACAAGTACACACATTGTTTTTTTGTGGAATAAGTTCCACCAAATAATGATCCCCAAATCTCCTTGTGTTTAAACCATGTTATGATAGTAGAATGCCATAACCAAAAATTTACATGACTGAAACCACACAAAACAGGCAATTTTTTTTGTTTGTGGATGGACAAAAAAAATACTAAACAATTACATTTCCCATTATCTATCCATATTAATTTCATGATACATGCAATGCATCCAAAATAAAATCATCTCTAAATTACATGGATGGTAATGTGAAATTGACCACATGGTCGCTACATAACCATATTGGCCCCTCTTACTCTAATTAACCCATATGCTCTCAAACAAGCCTATAAATCTATAAGAAAACCTAGTAGGCCCAACATACCCAAGGTATAAAATGGATGTTTGACCAAAATTAGGTGGATTAAAATAACCACTAGCTTGAATGATTCATCTAAACTCTCAATGGGTTCAAGGATGACCCTAAACAATTCTAGCCAATCTAAGGGCTCAGTTCTCACCTGAAGTTGCAACTTGAATCTATTTTCAAGTTGACTTGAATTATTATTAAATTTATTACAAATGAATATTAATACTCTTTATATTATCTCAAAATGTTTCCAAAGTGTCCTTTCTTAGCTCCCTAAGGATGGAGCACTCCATCTCAGTCGTTAGATACTTTCAATCTCAATTGTCAGATTTTGTAAATGATGAGTAAACCCTAAAAATACTTAAGGAGGTAAATAAAGTTTTAAAATCACTATTTATATTTTAATCTCATATTTTTTATAATAATAAGTCTTTAGAGGATGACTTATCCATAGTCATCCCTATTATTATTAATCAGCCTTGATTGATTGCCATTAGTGGGGTCTCCTATCTTTTTACCTTTTTCTATTTTATTTCACTTTGTAAATATACTTTGATACAAACATTCTTGGGTTAGTTTTTTTAGGTTTCCATATTATCATATATATTATAGGTAGTTCTAATCTCTTAAAGTTTTTTAAAATGTCTTTGGGAGCTTCAATCTCCACCACAACCATTAATGGTCACCAACAAGGTTAAAGAAGAAAGTACTTTTTATTTTCAATTTTAGGCTTTAATTTTTAGTTCATGAAATATAGGGTAATAAATTAAGTAATATTACCTTTTGGTTCAACCCATTTCAGGGATTCTAAGATCCCAAAAATGTCAAAAAGGTAAAAAAATGACCCTTCTTTGACAAAAGAGACATATCTTGAAAAATATGAATGCCTAGGCCCTAAAAATTATTCCATATGGAAGAAGGGGAAAAATTTTGATTTACATATGAGCCTAGTATGGAGATCCACCCTTGTACATACAAACCTGATATGAGGTTCTATTAAAACAACCATGATGATATTTTGAGTAGTGTAGTGGAGGTTCTGAAATGCTCAACTACTAGCACTTCTTACTCTCTAATAAGGGTTGAGCCATATTCTTCTTAACTCTAGGTTTTAATAGTGGGATATCCTTGGGGAAGAATCACCCCATTCTCTAATGATTTTAGAGGGTAGTTTGGTTCACATACCCATAGGTGTATTCATTCATTACTTTTTTAATTTAAAATATTCAAATGATTTAAATTGTTTCATATTTTCTATCATGATTGAGTTTGATTTTTGCATGTTTCATTGCAAGTTTTGCATTATACATAATATATTTGGTGCATACTCAAAGATTCCAAAATTGGTTACATTTAGGGACCAAATTTGTTACTTTATCCTTTTAATCAAGCATTTTCAATACTAGACTAAAAGAGGGGCATTTGTAGACACATAAATTTGGTATTAGACACTTGAAATTTGAAAATTGTTGACAGTCCTTGATATACATGACTTTTATGTACACATATGACTCTTTCACACCATTTTCCCTATCCATGTACTTGTCCCTCCCAAATTTACATCATTCATATACATTATCTCCTTAGTTTGTGCACAAATGATATATTATACTAAGAAAATTATCACCATGCTCCAAATCATTATTTCTCCCTTCCTGGACAGTGTTGATAATAATTGGATGCTACCAGTTACTGATAACATCATAAGTTACTCAAAATAATATTATTTAAATTTAAATCATTCTCTTAGGTTGACCTACACATTTCACATGTCATTTATGTGGGGTAATTATCCAAAGATTCATCTATTAATACACATCGAGCTTAAGGTCATTCCTATCTATCTCTCACTTGGTCACTAATGGAAAATCTACTTACACATTGAGAGATTTATTTGCACATCTTTGAGGCACTATCCTAAAACATCCAAATATTAAAACCCCTAAAATAAATAGTCCCTAAGCCAAGTTTAAACACCTAAAGCAAGGTCAAAGTTTCACATTGTCAAGTGTTAAAAGCTAAATAATTGCATTACATTATAGTGGATCAGTATTGAGTATACATACACATAGGTCAGAGAATTACATATGGTTTGATCCCTTTAGAGTATTAGAACATAGGAAACACTTAACCACTTAGTTTCATGTGGTTAGAGTTATCCAACCCATATTTTTAACCTTTTTTCTAGGTCAAATGGGTGTCAAAAGTGAAACTAAGGTTTCAAAAGAAAGGAGGACAAGATTTAAATCTGCGCATAGGATTGAGGGTATTAAGTAACTAAAAAACAAATTTTGACAAGAAGGTACAATTATCTATGAAAAAATATATAAAGATAGTATTGGTAGATAGTGGACACATTTAGTCACCGTAAGTGTTTGATCTCTATTGATAATGTCATGGTAAATTTTGATACTTTGTTTCCTGAATCAAGAAATCACATAGCCATTTTAGACTATTTTTTAAGAATATGCATAGACAAAGATAATTTTAGAACAAAAATAAGCTAAGTTCTATATTCTTTTGTCATTTATATAAATAGTAAGTACAATATATCATCTACTGTTACATTTAGATCTATGTAGTTTCTATATTATCTTATGCAATCTAAATACTCATAGTTTGGCTTATTTAGATCTCCTAAATCCAAAATAAGTAAAACATAATTCTATAAGAGTGTACACATACATATTATTTATCTCCTACCACTTTTAGTGGGAAAATTATTTTCCCTTGGTCTCTATTACTTTATTCTCTCATCATTCATCTGCTATTTTCAAGATTTACATGATGATATATTTCGATAACTACATGCATATGTTCACAAGGATTTTTAAGAAACAATCCAACAACTTTAGTGATAACACATGATTTTCACAACTCTTTCATTTGAGATGAGTGATATGTAGAATAAAGTACATAACCCTCACCTCAAAATGGAGGCATCTATCTAGATATTTTACACATAGATTCAAATTTTCATGGATTGTTATTTTACAAATATGTTTGCAAAGAATTCTGTAAAGGTGGATGAAGAATTGCCCAAATATTAGCTTCCTTGATCAAGAAGCTAACTAAAGTTTTTAGCACTTGCTCTAAATTCCAAGAGGTCTCTAAGTGTCCTATAAAATTTAAAGTGGTAAGGTTTTAATTTTCAATTTCCAGTTTTATAGATTCTCAAGAGAGATAACATGTTTCATGTACCATCATGTGTATTGGTTCCCATTCTCATTTTATAGTTTATATTTCATTTTACTATAATCACACTGATATATCAAGACATTAACTATTTGTTGGCATTCTCAGTTATGTGCAAGTATACCAATAAATTTAATGATTGAGAATGGGTGCACCCCCAATCCATAATTTCAAAGTTCATCCTTCCATCCCCCAGGTAAGTGCATGTACATTCTTTCATTTTATTTTTATTTCAACACACATATATATATAATGAACATACACATCACAATGGGGAATTATGTAGACACTTAATTTTTATACTATGTTTATTATTATAATATTTTTAGAGTGGTTTTATGCATATGGATCATTAGTTTGAATTAATGTCTTACTAGAATTTTTTTGTGTTTTATATCTTTCATTCACTATGTTCTTTTATTGTTATGTTTCTTATTTTTTTCTTTCTCCTATGTGTTTTCTTTGTCCCTAAAAGCTTTCTCTATTATTCCTTCTTTTTTCTATCTCTGGATTAGAATTAGTGGTTTATTGATTCTATATTAGACATAATTGGCCCTCGAATGATTGCATCCCTTTTCCTTGTCTGTTCCCTTATGCCCTTCTCCCTTCTAATTTCAATGTGTAGACTTGTGATAACTGATTTCCCTTTTTTATTTCATTGTCTTATAGAATTCTATATATGCAATTTTATAAAAACATATCATAATATGTATCGATCAATCACTCAATCTACAAAGTCTCCAAAAGCATTTCATAACAATTAATGATCAATCACTCAATCTAAAAAATCTTAGGCACACTACCAAATATTTTTTTTTTTATACAAGGATTTTTAATTGATTTCAAGGGTTTCAATTAGTTCCATAATTAAGTTAATATAAGGTCTAAGTAAAAGTTTATATAATTACACTTGATTATCTAGGGAGAGAAGGTGAAACCCTATCTTTCATCTTGGGTTAGAATTACAGTTACAAAAACACTATAACTATGTTTGCCTTAAGTGTATAATATGTTTATATACAACTCCTCAACAAGTTACATGGGCCAACTAATTTGTGCATTTCTATTCCTTTTGGAACATTATGAAAAATTAGGTCAACAATAAAGGAGAATCAAAATTAGACTATTTATCCCATTAATCATGTGAAGTGAGTCCAAAACTATACCCATTATCCTATTTAGAAGTGATATATAAAGTTATAGATCTTGAAAAAATGTAAATGATAGACTTAATGACACAAAAAATTATTGATGATACATAATAGACCCTCTTCTAATTTTAATTAGAACACAATTAATGATCAGTTAACTTTAACCTTCAATCAAATTGCATTTAGATTCTAGAAGTTTATTTGTGCTAGTCTCAAAATCTTGCTTCCAAATCTATAATTTAATTATACTCATCAAGAGTGTTCATTTTTGTCATATTTTTATCTCTTTCCATTTTCATTGCCTGCTCAATCATATTTTTGTAATTTTAGTCTATATTTAAGCATAGTTCATATTTGATTATTGTTTATAATGGCATTATCATAGATCCACATTTTGTCTTTGTTTTAGCTTATTATGTGTATTTTAATTAACCCTAAACTATAAATATTTATAATGACAAGCAATCTAGGTCATTGATGCTTTTATAGGAATGTTTGGGTATGCTTGTTCATGTTTACCATGTTGTTGTAGGTTTGGAATTGATTATTTTTGAGTGAGGCCATCCTCGTTGATAGATTACAACAACCTATAATTAAGGTCTCCACCATGGGCATCATATGCATCACTATATTTTTCAACCATTGTGCCTCAATAAATTTTATTTTTCTTCTGAAAGATGCATGGTAAATAATTAAATACCCTTGTTCATGTATAATTTTGTATTTATAACTTCTGAAACATGTGGAGATGATTTGGAAATAAATTATTTATATTTTTTAAGTTTTATATAATTTATTATTTACCATTGTGTTTTACATGGCAAGTCGGTGTTTTACATGGCATGTCAATTGTTAGTGTGGGAGAGTCCATTTTGAAATCAAGGATTGCATTGTGGTCATCATTTGCATCATTATAGCTCAAAATCAGTGCATTTATTCTAGCATGGGTGTGTGTCCATATTCTTCCTTCAATTTTTGTATAGTTTCAACTTCTTCCATGCCCAAATTCACAACTATAAATATAGATTTGTGTGTCCCTTTTTCCTTAATCATTTTTATCTTCAAAATGTTAATGTACTAGGAGTGTGTCATTTTTTGGATATTATGGAACCTATGAAGTTTGGTAAGTAAGTAAAGCTTCTTGTCATGGTGTTAGATTTTTTGGGTGCCTACATTTGCATGAGTCATTTTGTTTCTTCTAGTCTTGTTATAATTGTTGTGTTGCACTTGAGTTTTATTATATGCTCAGTTAGAAGTTGTTGGAAATTATTGATTTTATAATGTTACTAATAATAGACACAATGTAATTATTATACTTGGTTGCATTTTTATGCATATTTAAATACTGTTAGAGAAGTGAGATCATACATCAACTTCACTTTAGGTTTAAACTAATATAATCCTATAAATCAAGTTTAGTTATAATGTTATTATTGTAGTTTTCTCATATCATAAGATTTTATTTGTGTTTATCTTTGGTAGTGGGATAAAGTTAATGTGTTGGATTAAAATTTCATATCACCATTTCCATTACTATTATAAATAATTCAAATTATATATAGATCTATTTCTAAGACATTGATAACTTTATGAGTATGGGTTGCATGACACATTTATGTATGCAATAAGACATGTATTCTAAGTAGATCTTACCATATATGCAATGGATAATGGTCTTCATACCACATTTCATTTTTTTTTAAATAACTATGTTATTGTAAATGGTAAGCCAATTTCCCATGTACATCCCTTTAATGTTTGCATTAATGTATTGTTGTGGAAATATTGATGAGTTATGTAGCATTGGATTTAAGTGGTTTATTTAGTTGATATTATGATGATTTGACATTTTTTTTTATTAATGTCATTCACTTGATTTTCAAGTATCCAGTTTACATGGTACAACTATGACTGCCGCTTGCATGGTAGTTTAGTGCGATGCAAGCTTACATGTATTGCACATGTTATACAAAATATTTATTCATTTTTTTTAAATATTAAATTAATCAAATTCACCATGTTGGTTGGTGCATTTAATAATAGGGATAAAATTAGTATTCAATTTTCCATTTCATACTGCCAACTAATTTATCCTACATATACATAAAATATGTTTCACAATAGAATTTTTTATGGATATTAGACATTCAACTATGAAAGTGGTCTCAAAGAGGGAAAAAATGTTTAAAACCAATATATAATTAATTAAATATTATTTAAAAACTATGATTTGTCATATTCAACTCTTATAGAATACACTTCAAAAGTAAATTTTTGTTGGCAAACTTTGACTAATACAAGCATTGCCTAAAAACTTACAACAATATTCCAGCTCACTTTTCAAATAGTTATAAAAATAGATTAAAAAAATGAAATTTTTATTAATAAATATTAAGAATATCATGTAAAATAAATTAAAATTGAGAACTTTGTAGTCACATAAAAATGCAAAATTGGTAACTTGAGTGTGGCTTATGACTTCCAATCCATAAATCTCTTTTGCTTTCTCTCATGACCCTCGCAGGCTTATTTTCACTGATTTCCAATCATCTGTAGCCTTTTGGACTCATTCCTAGTTGATCTAGAACCCTTTTTTCATGACCAATCCATCCCCCCAGGTCCCATCTACATAGGACAATAGTACCACACTAGGACTATAGCACTAGTGCCACTCCTGTCTGCTTTCAATGTTATTATCCAAGCTCATTTCTAGCCCCAATGATCAATTTATTTTGGCTCTTGATCCTTCTTCTTGTGGGCCTAATGCGATCACATTCAACCTATGACCAATAGATCCCTATAAAATCCCATCCAAAGATCATTTGGAAAGGTTGGCAAATATCACAAAGTAAGCAAGAATACAAGCAAGACTACTCAAGCACATTTCCCTATACTCTGCATACAACCATCCAATACTATTTCAAGCTTATTTGAATCCTTACACCAGTCCCTAGTCATCTCAAACACACCTAGTTTAGCATTTCCTTACATTCTCATATCACAATTACACCAAGCACTTTCAAAGGGAGAACTACATATGGCTTTATCCCTCTTTGAAGTATTGTTATGTAGGCAATGTGCCCACACAAAAGGTGTGGATCCATGTCTAGTGAATCTTACACATACTAATCCCCCCTCTTGTTCAAAATTGGACAAAGTGCAATGAAATATAGGGTTTAAAAAGAAAATTTTCTCTATAGGGAGCTCTACAAACTTCCAATTGTCAAAACTTTAGAGATAGGGTCACACAAACCTACCGAACAAAACCTAAAAAGCTTATATCCTCAAGACAATAGTGTTAGACAATAACTATAGTGTTAATTCCACTTTTGTCCACTTTTAGTGCTCTTTTCCAATAATAAAATGAATGTCAGAATCTTGTTTACGATAGTGTCTTAGGCTTGAATAGTGAATATCAGATCTTGTCTTAGTTGGATCAACACAATTTAAGCTGTCTTATTTTCTCCCTCTTATTATTGTTTTTAGAAAATCTCTAATTACCAATAAATTTCACAAATCAATAGTTTATTTACCACATATTATTTACTAATTTATCAATCCAGACCCTTTAACTAAATTAGGATAAAACCCTAATTATTCCAAAAATTGGTAAATCATTTGGTGAACTTGACTTACTTTATTTACACACAAAAACCCTAGAAACCCTAGGGTAAAATTCCTACTAATTTTTCCTATAAATTTATAAATTTTTACTTGAATATTTAAATCAAAAATTCATTTAAAATTTTAAAATTTAGTAGTAAATTTTAAAATAATTTTCTTTCAAACCCTAGTTGCCCATACTAGGTATCATATTTTTCCAATAATTTTTTGAATTTTTTCTAGCATATTAAAATCATAAAATCCCTTTAAAATTCAAAATTAAATAGTAATTTCAAAAAAAAAAATCTCAAAACCTAGTTCCACATACTAGGTCCTATTTAATCAAGCATTTTCCAATAATTTCTTGAAATTTTGGTTGCATATTTAAATCAAAAATCCAATTTCATTTTCAAAATTCCATAGTATTTTTCAAAAATATCATTATCAAAACCTAGTTGCATGTACTAGCTCCTATTCACTTCTTGAGATATCACCTTACATGTATGCGACCTTCGTATCCTTTTTATGCATATTCCAATTCTTTGTTTAGATTATATCTATTTAATCTTTTGTATCATTATCCAAGTTATTTTCCTTATGCCACCTAAGCTCCTTACAACTCTTCCTTCAAGATGAAGTGCAAGACTTAGTGGCAACCCTCCTGAATTCACCTAGATTCCTTCAACTTGACCATATACTATGGATAAACAACCAGTTCAAACTCCATCTATAGATTTTACACATCCAGACTACATAAATTTCAATGAGAATAATTTAGACAATGAGAAATATGAGAATAATAATGATGATGTACACACTAATGCTCATGTTTCACAACATTGGACTATTGATCTGCTTTCACCCATTATTGATAATGAATTTGTACTCAACAAAGATTTGATCCTCCAAAGTTTTAGAGAAAGAATCAGGGAATAGACACAAGATCATACTCTTATATTACAATCTCTCATGGAAATCAAAAAGGCTAAACAAGATAAATTTTCCATTCCTATAGAGCAGTCAGTTGCAAATGACACTACAAGGACAACTATGTCTCAACAACCCCTATAGTAGCCAAAGCTTCTTCTATGCCACCAGCTATATCTAGTACATCTTTCTCTCCAGATGTATTATCCCTTGTGCAAGAGATAAGATCCCTTCAATCCAAGGTGTTACATCTTGAGCAAGGTGACTCTAAACCTAAAAAGGCTTTAGACTCTTTTACTCTATTGCATACACCATTGGCATGTCACATTACTTTCACATCCTTGCCACAAGGTTTTTTTCAACCCAAGTTTACTCTTTATGATGCCAAAGGTGATCTAGAGAAACATTTGAGATATTTCCAAGTAGCATGATTGGACTATGTACAAAATGACTAACTACTTACCAATTTCTTTTCATTAAGCCTAAAGGATTATGATTTACAATGGTTTTATAGTTTACCAAATTAGTTGGTTAATTCATTCAATCCTTTAGCTAGCATGTTCCTATCTCTTTTAAGCATTAACATTGGTGATAAGGTTTCATACGCCCAAGTTGCACAATAGAAATAAAGGTCAAATGAGCATCTCACAGATTATATTCTTCGATATAAGACTATCTTGGTTAAGATGACTAGCCCCATCGTTGATCAAGAGTTACAAGATCTCTTCAAACAAAGTCTCTTACCATCTTTACATGAATCAATTATGTTCAAAATATTCTCTCCCTTCACTAAATTATGTCACACACTAAAGGAAAGAGAAGTCAAGTTAATTTCAATGGGCAAACTCAAGTACATAAGTATCTCAGAAACAACCAACAAGAGTAATAACAAATTACCATACAAGGTCAAGGTCAATGATAACAAGACTCAAAATCAACTGACAAGTAATGCAGCTTTAGATCCCCTTCAACATGTGGTATTATCAACACCTCCTTGATGTATATTTACCAATCTACTAGTTTCTCTAGAAAGAATTTTACAGTAGTTATTGGAATGTAACATCATATCTCTCCCTCCTATTTAAGAAGTTGATCCAACAAAGCATCTTCCAAAAGGATATGATCAGCATGCATTTTGCAAGTTTTATAGGGCACCAAGCCATACAACAAATAGATGCATCAGTTTGAGACACAAGATACATGATTTGATAGATGAAAATCATTTTGATCTTGAAACCTCAGTTGAGCCTCCTCAATTAAAGAAACAGAGGATAAATCTTTGAAAATATTCTCATATCCTTTTCCATAACATTCAAAATAAGAAATAGGGGACACATCAGGGGTTCGCCATGCATATCATGCACATCCACCACCAGATACATACATGGCACCTCTAGTTAAATCACATCCTTTGAGTAACATGATTGGTGTATACAATTCTAGAGTTCCAAATATACCTTCCATCTCCTTCTCAGAGTAGGAGATCATCGAGGATGATTCAAATTATCATGCACTCTTTATCAGAGCTTACATTCATAATCATCCTATTCATAGTGTTTTTATTGACAATGGATCTAGTATAAACATGTGCATTATGACATTATTATAGCATTTAGGATATTTAGATCAGGATATTACCCCAATGGACATAGTTATTAGTGGATTTAGTGGGCACATATAGAGTTCATTAGGTAATATTATACTTCCTCTACAAGTTGGTCCAACACATGTGGCCACACCATTCACTATTGTTCCTAGTGTAGGAATTTTTGATATGTTACTTCATCGACCATGGATTTAGAAACTTTGTGTAGTAAGTTCTACAGTCCATAGATGCATGAAATTCATTCATGCTAATCAAGTTGTTATAATTGGTGGAGTTCCATAAGAGTTACCACTCCTCACTTCAGAGCCATCTACTATTCCATAGTCAATAGTTTTAGCTTTGCCACTAGTTATAGTTTCTCCACTGGTTCTAGTTCCTCCTCTAGTACAGATTTAGACACAGTTGAGGCATCCATCACCAACATAGAGGATTCATACACCTACATAGTTTCAAGATTCTAGACAGCTTCCAACTATAGTGTTCATACCCATAGCAATCTCATTGAGATCTCATGCATCTACACATAGAGCACATGTTTAGAGATTTTCTTCTACTACTAAATGGGTCCCTTAGAGCCCTAAAGTTGCATCCACTTCTCAGATTTATAGGGGGACCCCATAGTTAGTTCCCACTTTAGAGACTTTAGATATTTTAAAACATATACAGCTTTCAGAGCCATAGTCTCAACATTTCCATCGTGTTTCCCGATCATGCATGAATCCTCTCCTTGATATAGGACACCATGATAGGGAGTCTCCCATGAGACTCATCAATTAGTATCACCTTTTCTTATCCTACTTGTACATAGTCTCTTATGCTTGATTTTACATAGCTCAAATATTCTCAAAATACAAAAACAATACAAAATTTCAAAATCCAAAAACATTTAAATATGTCACAAACACAAAAACATTTTGATTGTATGCATCCTCCATGATTTATAATTCTACTCCTATGCTAGACTTAAATTTGTTGGTTTATGCTATTATTTGTCAATTTATCTACATTACCATGCTTCATTTGATCTTCTTTGAGTGTGTGCAGTGACTTCTACACCCTTGATTGCTACACTCTACCCATTGAGGGAGAGTCTTACTCTTGAATGTGAGATGCACATTGATATATCTTCCCCTTGGGGGTATCTTATACATGACTACACCATCCAAGTTATGTCATTTATACACTACACACTCTAGTTATCATGTTGATGTACATTATTTACTAGCTTACACAGGTTACTCTATCAACACTCACTAGTATATAGAACTTGTGTATTTCTTTGCATACACCTAGTCTTGTACTAACATGTCTTGCATACATTCACTTCCTTATTTGATTAGTTAGATGTGATTTTATTTATAGTTATTATATGCTTACCTTTCTTGCTTTACATAGCTATATTGTTTGCATTTCTCAGTTCCTACTTATTTCTAGTATGTGCCTTAGGACATTTGCCAATGTACTTTGATTTTTATTCATGTGTGTGCCTTTGGACATTTTCCTATGTCCCTTGCCTATACTTTTATATATTATTATTAGTTTCAAGCCAACTTGCTTATTTCAACTATATATGTATGTGGCATTTGAACATGCCTCGTATGCTTGCTTTCCAATTTAAGTGACATGTGCCCATGTCCCTTGTTTGTTTGGCCCCATAGCCACTCTTGTACACTTCTTGCCTTGTATGTTTGTTTCTTGATTTTTTTTGATTGTTTGTAATGACATGATACAAATCATGCATTATCTTGTTTCTTAGATGTCATGATGGAGATCATGTTCCATCTCTCCATGACAACTAACAATAAACAACTAACACTTCCAATTCTATTTTAGTATATTGCATATGCTTTTACATTTTTATATCTATCTAGGCATACCCATGTTCATATAAAAATTTCTCAATACAAACCATGCTATATCTTGAGATATCTTGTCAATTATGATTGCTATATCATATATTTTTTAGCATAAAAAACTTGCAGTGCTCTTTTTTTAGGGCAGTCATTGTAGGACCTCCATTCATACTCTCAGAAGAGGGGGGAAAAATAGAGGTTTTGTCATAGATATAAAAACTCCTATCAACCAAAAAATCTAGTTTTAGAACACTTAGAATAGCAACCAGACATCAAACTAGTCAGAACAAACCAGACAGACAATGAAGAATCTAGAACATTCATCATACTTGGCTTAGGACAACAATGTAGAGACTAGACTACAACACTGTTGGTGATACTATAAATTTATAGTGCTCCTATCTAAATAGTATAAAAACCATAATTTCTAGAAGCAGGCAAAAAAGTAGGTTCAGCTACAAATTTGCATAGCCAGACTAGTTTAGAATTAGCAATTTCAATACACATTTTTCTTAGAGAATTTAGATATAGGAGACATCATGCCTGGCATGATGGATTTCAATTCCAATTTTAGATATAGAATTTGGTATAACTTCCATATTAAAATCCATTTTCTAGACATTAGTGATTGGGGGCAATGTGCGTAGAACATTTGTTTCTTTTCTTTCCTAGTTCAGCATTTTCTAGAAATTCTCAACAGTTGCATGCCTTATTCCAACTTTAAATGGTTGGCATCATTTTAGAGTGGCTTTCATATAATATTACCCTCCATATTCTTGAGTTCCTAAGTGGCTTCCACATAAGCTAGATTCTTAGTTTTGGAGTGGCTTTTATATAAGCCTAATCTCCATCTTTCAGAGTGGCCAAGAGTGGCCTAGTTTCCAACATACATTTGTCTATCCACACCAACATTTTTAGATCATAGTACATTCATGGGCTTCAAGATCCATCTCATACGATATATATTTCATACCAATATCATTCATAACTT